>QOCX01001601.1:0-31102 GCA_005959815.1 Sarcophaga bullata | reverse complement strand
GCAAACTACAAATATTATTTACACACCAGAAAGTTTTATAAGCTTTTAATAGTTAATAATTGTAATTGCTATCTGGCTATATCTCAAAGTGGCCAGTTAATAAATGCCGCAAGACCACCTTTTATGTTAAACAATTTTTTGAATTGTAATTTACAGGTCATGTGGTCAATAAATATAGACAACTTACAAGGCGTTAAAGGGGTGAATTCAAAGTGACTTAGTTTTATAATAATTTATCATAAATTCAAGAAATAGCAAGCAACATTATTAAAAAGGAAGGTTCTTACCACTAACATGAGCACCTATTAATCGCTTTTAAAAAAATTTTTGAAAAAAAAAAATATTTCTTTATACGCAGTCGTACATATAAGTACAGCTGTGATTATCCCATTGAAATCTCGGCTTTATATAAGAGATTAAATAATTGTTAAGAACAAAAAAAAACAAAAATAATGTCGTTAAAATATTTCAAAAGATTGTAGTAAGTTTTTCTTCGTAACTAAGTGTGAAATATTTTCATTGCTGGTTTCCAGGTTTATTGGGGCAAGATATGTGTTAGTGGTGTCTGTGATCAAAAGAAGGAATGCTGGAATTGCAGCACCTTCAAGTTATTACTGTCCAAGCTTCACCATTCTAGAATGGCATGGATACTGAATCTTGGTATGGAATCTCGAAAGATTTTGAAAGGCTTCGTAACTGGGTATGTTAATTGAAGGCAAAACCCAGATTGTAATAGATAAGCACCCTTTCTTTCTTCGGGGAGTGTTAGAACAGGAAAGATTGCAGAATCTCTATGCTATTACTGCCCAGACCCGTCCATTCTAGAATGGAATGGGTACTGTATCTAATCATGAAATCTATAAATTTTTTTAAAGTTTTTATAACCTAAAAAAAAAGAACCAGATTGTAATACATAAGCTTGTAATTTGTTTCGACACCAGGTTTGAGTCGCTTTTGCTATTTCTATGCTAATCTTGCTATTTAAAGTTGTAAAGACTTCCGAAATAGTTTCTTGCTGAAATTTGACGTTATTTTGAATTCTCGTTCTAAGAAATCCATTATTCTACATATTCTACGATGGGTAAAGGTCCTATAGTGGCATAGAAGTGCCAGTACTCAGTCCCGAAATGGAGTATTCGAAAACTGAAGAATTATTTCCAAGCAAAAGTTTGCGTTATTGAACAATGTGCTCTCAATAAACTTGAATAGGAAGTGCAGAGGGTAAGATTCTGAAATAAAAAGAACGATTCACCAGAACACATGCTTAGAACCTGTGCATTTCAGAAGGACGGGCAGTAGTGTAATCGTTGGGTTATACCATTATCTTTACGGAACAACAAATACATTTTGCTTTTTGACTTTCATGGTGCATCAATTGATGCAATCAATGTATAGCGTTCATCAATTGTATCCTAATGTTCATCCCTGTTAGTTTTCTGAAACAAATTTATGTGCTGATGGATGAAGAGGCAACTAATACCGAGCAGGCAGATATATCCTGGACTACATGGACTACTTGGACTTAACATCTTCAAAGTCTTTCAGCCTGTACACAACAATTAAAGGTTAGCTTAATGAGTAGAATCAGTGTGTTAGCTTATAGACCTGAGGCCACGGTTCAAACCCCAGGCCAGACATCTCCAGCGGAATGAAATACGAAAAAATATTTCTTCAGCGACTTCCTTTCAGCAGATTTCTGGCAAAAACTCTGAAAGTAAATAAAATTGCCATGAAAAGTTTCTCAACAATCTGTTGTTCGGAAACGACTTTAAGCTGCTGATCCCGCTACTTACGGATACAAATTAATATTTACAACATAAATGGTGTGAAAAGCTAGGTGGTAATCCTGGCTGAAGGGTTGTAATTACTAATGAAGTAATTAAGAATAAGTAGACTGTGTTATATGTTTGAAATTCAAAACCCTGGTCTTCAAATAAATTGTTGTTATGCTGTGTAGCATGTTACATAAACGTTTTTGACTGTCTACCACTTTCCGTTGTGTTTTAATTAATATTTGTATTCAATAGAACAATAACAATAGAAAATAACAAATTGCTATTCTTATTATTTGCTAACGTAGTCTGTGGTTTATATAATGTACGTCAATAGACGAGAAATAGCCTGATACTTTACTTTATCAAAAAAAAATTACCCACGGAACTAGCAAGTCATTCATACTTATCGTCCATCTACGTATACTTATACACATACTCACACTTAAACGATAAATAGAAAGTTATTACAATGTATAGGTGTATGTAAAGAGAAAATGAAGGAAAGAAAAAAATAAAAATTACATTGTAAGAATTACAAGAAACACTTACGTTTATATAAACAACAACACGCTATTACAAGGAACCTTACTTTTAAGGTTCTTTACAACACTTTCTATTACGATTTTTTGTTGTTTTTGTTTAAGGGCTTAAGACGACACATATTAAATGGGGATAAAAAGAAAGGGATTTACAAGATTTACTTTCTCACTTTCACTTTCAATCTTTTACTACATGCATGCACACGCACACAAGAGCAGACCAACAATAAGTCAAGTTAATTGTGTAAGTGTATGCGTAAATAAACATGTACGTGTTGCAGGTACGTATATGTAGGCACAAGGGCGAGCAGACAGAGAAAGAGAGAGAGAGAGGGAGAGAGAAAGAGTGTAAAGGAGAGCATTATTTCTAAAGACTTTACAGCACTATTTCATGTTATTTGTTTATAAACAAAAACACCTATTTACACTTACACACATACAATCCAATGTATGTATACACAGTCATTTGCAATAAAACAACGTTAAGTGTGTGCATGATTACACACTTCAATTTTAAGTACAAGCCATGTTCTTACACACACACACACGCTATTGTTGCATGTAATTGTAGTCCTCTTCTTGGCTTCTTCACTTTGTTTGTTTTGTTATTGTTTTTCTTAGAAAATTCTTTTCATTTTTTTATTTACACCATCGTTGCGCGTACTTACCTGAAAGCGTAACATCACGAACATGACAACGAATACGAAAAACAAACACAATCCGATTATGGGAAAACTGACTAAATAACGGAATGCACGTCGTTTCCACGCCGGTGCTTCTTTCGGCTCTAAACGTCCGGTAACATTGTTTTCAACAAGCGGACCCTATTAAAAAAGGAAACAAAGAAACAAAAACCAGAGAGAAAATAAATTTAATAATGAAAGAAAAGTAAATAAATTGATTACAAAGGAAATTGTATTATAAAGTAAGGTTATGTTTTAAAACCCACTTAAAATAAAGCTCAAATCAAGCTTCTTACAGTGATTTGTATAAAAAGTTGACATATTTTATTTGGTCATTACAAAAACCTACCTTATACAACGGCCTCGGTGGTTCCAATAACTCGGGTGGCGTTGATAAAGTGCCCCAACGAAATGCCAACTCAACTGAATAACGTTTCCATGCCTCCAAATACAAAGAAGCCCAGGCCACATTAAACAATGAAAATAAAACATGACCCATGTCTTGAGCCGTTTGACCTTTGCCCCATAAAAATGCATACAAAATTGTGCCAAAAACAGCAGGAACTCCTAAAGCACAGGTATAATGGCCCAGCCAGGCAAAATATAAAGCTACCTTAACGCCAAAGTACTCAGCAATGTCATCTAAAAAGGAAACAACAAAAAAAAACCAAAATGTCATGTAAAGTTTTTAACGGAAATCATAGAAAAACTTACCTAAAGGCTGAGGAGCAAATACTTGTCTCACCCAACTGTACTGCAGTTGGGTCAGTGATTTGGTTTCATGTAAAGGAAATATTTGTGTTATAAGACCAGTCTCTTGCCAAGCTGCCACTATACTTTGGCCCTCCTCTACTGCAGCACGACCCTGCAACGCCTCTATGTCCGACTGGCCAGCCCGCAGACCTTGCAATACCTGCAATACCAGCCACTGGCGTTCCTGAGAGGTAAAGAGCGAAGTATTGCCATCATCGCTTTTGATTTGTTGAAAGCAATGACTTTCGCGGGTGGTGAATTCACGTAAGGCACCGCCTAAATCCGGACGTAAACGTTTTGGCAAACGAGCCTCTTCTGCTGCGCGAAATAAACTGCAAAAAGACAACCAAAAACACACAAAGGTAAAGCATTGTCTTGGCAATATTTGCGCTAAAAACTTACATATTTGTGGGAGCACTGATATAGAATGCATTACGCCTTGAACTTTCATGGGCCTTGACCTGCACCACTAGACCCAGACCTGAGGGTGGCTGTGAACGTATAAATACGAGCAAGTAGCCATCGTAAAGCTTCATCGGGTGCATCTTCAGGAAATTCAATGACCACATCACACTGAGTGGGTATTTTTGTTCAGCCACAAACGTCGTGGTGTCATTAAGTGGCCAGCATAGGGTACTTTGCGTCTTAATTGTCGGGAAGCAAAAAATGGTTAGAAAAGGCAAAACGAATAAATATTTTCAATTTGTTTTTCTTGTTGTTTTTATTGTTGTTGTTGTTTTCTTCTAAACTAAAAGCGGATTTTTATAATTAAACTCTTGTTTATTCATACCACCCCCTACCCCCCTTGTGTTTTGCTAATTTTTATTGCACTTGTAGGTGTTCTTGGATTGAATGGCAAAAATGTTCATTAACCCAGTTAAACAAATACAAACATACACCCGCACGCACACACATACAAGCTCAAAGATAAACTTAAATACGACGCCAACATATGAATGACATGACATGGGTAATGATGGTAGTGTGTAAGGATAGTGATGCGATGGTGTCGGCGTCAGTAATGTTAAGTTGTTTTGAACTTAAAAATCACTTAAAACTCCATTAAATGTTTACCAAACTATTCTTTTTACAATTTAAGTGAAAAGAATTTTCCATCACAGCATGTTTTGTGTAATGCAAACAAACACAAGAGAGTAGGCAGTTTGATAAGTGAATTAAATATGGCTTTAAAAGTGCCCTATTAAAAGATTCAGCTTACAGCTGTAGGCCATCGTTTGACCACTTTTAATTTATTTTCGATCGATCATAACAAAATGATGTTTGTTCGTTATGTTATGTTACCAGAGACTGTTAAGTTAACATTATTGAACAGCTTGGAACTTGACCCAGTTTTCTAACTGCCATCACTATTGATCACTATTTTTGTGATTTTTAATTGATTTTCTTTCTTCACTTTCCAAAATTTTCAATTATGTTAACTTAACAGTCACTGTTAACATAACATACACTGTAAAAAAAGAATATAACTTTCGTAGAAAATGAGAACCTGAGCAGCTCTGTTGGGCATAAGTTCGCTGCACATAATAGAGAAGATATGGGTGAGTAGCTTACAACTCCCTTCTCAAATGAACTCAGAACAGAAGTTGTACGCTCTCTGATTTTGGGAAGTGCTTCGCAACAAGACTTATTAGTGAAAATTAATGGAGTAGTCTGGGAGCTTTGCAGTCTCTTCAAAGAGGGGATATTTTATACTATGCAGTTGAATCCAGAGCAGATCTTGTGACAGGAGTAGGACTTTTCTATCCCAAAATGTAATATCTCGAGAGGGTGTCTTCGAAGCGGAAGTCTATGCCATCGAAAGATATGCTCACTTCAATTTGGATAGGAAGTATGAAAGATAGGAAATAGCAGAACTATCGCCATTCGGGCAATTGGCTTTTGTGATGATAATTCGAAAATAGTAGAGAGCTGTCTGGAGAAACTGAAGCGAACAGGTAGAGAAAATAAGTTTACTCTGTGCTGGGTTCCAGCTCTTGTACGAATTCAAGGCAAGGAGCTTGCAAGGAAAACCCTATCCACATCGCTTATAGAACAAAAACCCTACTGTTCTGTTGAAAGGTATGCTCAATAAAAGCGAAGTTAAAGAGAGACAAAGAGTGTTCTCAAACCAAGTGGGTTTGTGACAATCAAAACTTTCGCTGGGAAATTACAATAAGAGGAGCCCTGAGTCATGCATCAGATTGCCAAGGAATATCCTGAGGTTGGTAGCCGGTCTTTTAACTCGATGATAGTTGTCATAATCGACATTTTTATTTATTATTGACCCGAGTTTTTTCGCACATTACACTATAAGAACTGTCACTGTCAATTCAAGAAGTCGTGCGCTTTGACGTAATAAACCTTTTTTTCAGTGGCGTTTTTTAAAAAATCCGAATAATTATCCAAGGTTTGGATATTTTAAAATCAACATTTATCAACTTAATGCCAAGATACCGCTCGAAATGTTCAAAAAATTGGTCGAAAATTATCTCAAAAGGCTGGACATTGTATATCGTATTCATTGGCAAGGACTAAGCATTGTAATGAAATAAAGGTTTCATCGAAATAGAGGTATACATAAGGCTTTCTATTGCGGGAGTCCTTAGGAAATGGGAATACTAGTATCTGAGTTTTAGTCGCACTCTCTTGTGTGTTTGCGGTCTGTGTTGTTCCTCCGTCTCCTTATCCTCACTTTCCTACATCTTCCCAATTTATTTATTTCCTTTATTATTCTCTCTCTCTCTCCTTTAAGACGTATTATAAAGGGCAATTTTGGCCGACGAGTATTCTACTTGTCCCAATGACAAGTACCTAACCTAGCCTCTGAATGTAACCAACTATACAGTGTGACTCATCCTGATATCACTATCAAAATTAAAGTAAAATTATGGAATCTTTATTTCCCTTAAGACATGTGAGCACTGAAAACTAAAAACAAAAGAATTCTTTTGAATCAACTTTAGAAAGGATGTCGTGTGTCAATTGAAGAACTTTATTAATGGCATTCTCTCTTTATTTCACAAATTCTTCAACAATTAAAAATGCTGGAAGTCAGAGCAGCATAACATAGCATGACTGGCATATATCTGTCAAGTTTATAATAAAAACAAAAACAAAAATAGTTTAAAAATAATTTCCTACCATCACAGGCATATCATAACTGCATACGAGGGACATTTTTGAAGCGATGGTTGTTGTTGCTATTTTGGATGCATTTATCCTTTGTTGGCAGTTTAAATTGTTCGTTCGTTCGTTCGTTATTTATTTTATTTGAAATACCATCTTTAGACTCATTAAACGTGCTTTTGTTGTTTTCAAATTATTATTATTGTTGTTGTTATCCTGGTCATATTTTAAATCGTTGAAATTAAGTCAAGCGCATCAAATATTCTGGGGGATGATAACACTGACTGTGAAATTAATAATGATGACATTATAATGATGCCAGTGAGTGGGTTACTATTAGAGATTCATGACCTTCAAAGGAGAATGTGGCATAGAAATGTTAAACGGAATAGCAGAGAAATTCTATTCCAATGCAGGTATTTTGGGTAATTTTTGGNAGAATGTGACCTAGAAATGTTAAGGGGAATAGCAGAGAAATTCTATTCCAATGCAGGTATTTTGGGTAATTTTTGGGTTGAAAATTATATGATAATGATAATGATAATGATAATGAGGGCTAGAACCGTGGAGACTAAAGTGTGCTAATGACTAACAAGTCTAACGCGAAATTCAATAGGACTCACGGTGACTTGATAAATCAAACAATTGACTGTTTCCCCTAACGGTAGATAGAACCAGTAAACTCTATGACTTTGGGAAAGCAATAATTTGGTTTCTACAAACTTTTTTTAAAGAACGGAACATAGCAATACTATTCGTTACTCAGCCCGCCAGCAGAGCTCTCAGTTTCTATGTGGAGCACTCAAGAGAGTGAATACAGACACCAAACATTTTGTGTGTTAATTTTATCAATGAGTAGTAAACCCTACAGTTGGATGTCGAATCTGAAAGACTATTCATGGCTATTTTTTTTTAAGTTTTTCCAGAAGATTGTAGAAACGAACTAGATTTTTTCAAGATGTCTGATTTGACCTTTGAATCATGGGCTCAGGTCTAATAAGCCTACTAGACTATAGCGACGAACAGCAATAGTTTGAAAAATTTTTAGTCGAGAGAGTGCACCTACTGCGTCAATCATTCGAATAGTGATCATTTGGGGAACTTGGAGGGTTATGGACAATAAGATTCCTACGCTTCACCAAACCTGTCGGTGTCTTAAAACATCATATAATCGATAAAGTCGCCGAAATCGTTCTGCAGGAATGCAACCACACTGAGGAACTGCCTGATGCGGCATTTGGTCAGTCAGTGTGACTAGTTCTTGCTTTTTTGAAGATGGGGTCGAAATTAAAATGATTGAAAACGGCATTCTTTACCGGAACATGATAACGGAGTTCTTGTGACCTTAACAAGACGGCAAGGGTATGGGTAACATGTGATTTCAACAAGAAAACTATGCCAGCAATCTATCTCTTACAGCAACGATTTGCAGAACCAATTATCTGAAGAAACTCTGATGTCGACTGTCACGTCTCAGGTTAGTGCAAATAAACCGCAAAGAATTTCTGAGCTTAAATTCGAAATCTCTGATGAAAATGTTAGTCTTTACAGCCCTTAATTGTTTGTTGTAATCATCGGCACGGTGAATGATTTGCAAGTGCAACCACTCCTCTATAAAAAAAGTTATGAAAAGGATAATGGCCTATCATCGGGTTCATGCCAGCCTATTGCAGGATATTTTACTCTACAGTTAACCGGCACACGCCTTCTTGGCAACCAATAAAAAGTTACAAGTATCTCATAAGATTGCTACTCTTTAGACAAGATTATAACCTACCTTCCCAAACCACCCATGTCTGTGTGTGTTTTTTTTTTATCCATAAGTGGCTGGGACATACAGTTTAAAGTCGACACCGAACGACAGATTTGTGAGAAACTTTTCATGACAATCTTATTTGCAGAGTTCCTGCCAGAATACCGCTGAAAGGAAGTCGTCAACGAAATATTTTTTCATATTTTGTTTTGTACAAGATGTCTGGGCTGCGGTTTGTGGCACGGGTTTGAACCAATTATAAAACAAAACACGACCTGCTAGACTACAATGACTTTAATTTGATCGGCTACATGCATATATGCACACATAATTGGTCATTAGAAGCCTTTAGTCAGGATTACAACCTAGTTTCTCACACCACGTATTCTGTGTGTTACTTTAATACATGAGTGGTGGGACCTACAGTTTAAATTCAAATCAAAAAGTCAAATTTTTGAGTAACTTTTCATGGCAGTTTTATTTACTCACAGAGTTTTTTGTCATAAATCTGCTGAAAAGAAGATATTGAAGAAATATTTTCCTTTGTACGAGATGTCTGAGCTAAGGTTTGTGTCACGGCTTTATACCTAATAATACAACACACTAGCAACTAGAATACAACGATTTCAATTTGATTGGATACACTTTACGTAAATCTCCAGGCGTTCATGATGAAATGAATTAAGGCACACCGCATCTAGTTGAGTGTATTCTAATAAAATTGTTGCGTCCCTAAGCTCCTTTGTAAACTAAAATAAATCCATTTATATGATTGAAAACATATTTCTTTGCAATACTTCCACTTCTGAATATCAATAACCGGCAAGCAATTCCAAGAATAAAAAAACAAAACCATCGTAATTCTTAATTTTCCTGTCGTTCTTTTGCCTCTCCTTAGAAACCATTTCAGCAGAAGCAACAAATCAATCATTTCGTAAATATAAAATGGCATATGAACTCTCTCTGTGTATAAAAAAACAAGCAATTTTCAGCTAAAGAAGCCATAAAAAATGTTCCTTAGAAAATCATATTTTCCTGCTTCAATCTCCCGGCAAACTAACGACTTAAGAGAGGAGGAAAAAGTTCGTTCGTCACATCTCATGATTTGGAAAGAAGAAATGCAGCAAACGGAAGTGGCGAACAAATTGTACTATGTACAGTTCAATTTTGAAAATTTTCTACAAAACATTGAAACATTATTGCAATACACGAGTGTTGATAATGTCATCAATTAAATTCTCATGTGGGTGTTGTCACACACACACACACACGCCAAAACAAATATGCTGTGTTAGATTTTCTTGCTCTCTGGTTTTTCTAGTTTTCTTTTCTTTCTTTTCAATACGTTTTGTTTTTGTTTTCTTTTTTTTCTTGTTCTTCTTTTCGTTCTTGTAATATAGTATTTGAAATGCATTGAAAATGTGCTGAGAATTAAACGAAACTGGGAAAAACATGTCATTAACTTGCCACAATATGTTGAGTAAATTTACTCGTTGTTTTTGCTTTTTCTGTATGTAAGTAAGTCTGTCACACTGCGAATCATCATTACAATTTCTTCTTCTCTTTTTTTTTTTTTAATTACACGGGAAATGCTGTTTAATTTGTAGGAAAATCATGTAATTGGATCTTTGTAAGGTAAATCGCATTGATCCCCTCTTCTCCATATTGCTCAATTACATTTCAGTTCATTTCCATGCGTTGTCAAATAAGGATGAGCAAATTCAGAAGCAGGAAAACAGAATTAAAAACCAGAAGGGATTATTCAATTATGATATAAGCTAAGTTGCAAACGAAGGAGAAAATTTAATTTTAAGACTTTTGATTGGAAGATTATTGACGGTAATTTTTAAGGATTAAAAAAACCAATCGCAAGATGCCAACGTTCTAAGGACTTATTTTCATTTATTTTTAGGGATTTTAAATTAAAAATAATTCCCTGGGAATGTGGTAGACCTCTTTGATGCTCGTTTGTCCAGTTTGTCCACTAACGAACATGACCGTTTTGTTTTTTTCATGCTTGCAAGACCCAACATTCCTAACAACTGTACTACCCTACTTCTGAAGTCTTGTCCTTTTTATACTGGATTATCCATTTATTGACAACAAACCTCAGATCTGACAAGGCATCAACCGTTAAATATCTTTCACATGAAATGTCATTTATTAAGCGAAAGTATTTCCTAAACAAACAACGCAGATTATTAAAACATGCTCTACAAAAGAGGGTGATTCAAATATGACAAGATTTCCGATTTTACAGAGTGATTATGGTCATCATAATTGATCTATTAAGCAAGGAAATGGCAGGTCTATTAAAAAAATTTGGAAAAATCACTTTGTATGCCCTGAACATATCGCTTCTATAGAGTCTTTTTTTAAGCGCTTCGTATCTTGTATGGTGAATGTTAGATATTATCGACCTTTTTATTCGTTTGAAAGTCCTATTGACCACTATTGAGTTGTATGTAATGTTACAGCGTTCAACCGTCTGCCACGGCTATCGTGGTGGAATGCATCCGAAATGTCCTATTTTCCATAATGTCCAATTTCTAAAGAACCTCTGTGGCTTAGACCTGCTACTACAGAAATTCCCACAAGAAAATGTCTAATGGCGCAAAAACTCACGTTCTTGGTCACCAGTTCACATCATCTGCACTTGAGATGATCATGCCAACAAATCGCTCTCATAGAATATACAATGCGACATGTGCTGTGTGATAGGTAACGCCATCATGTTGAAATCATATGTTGTCGATGCTGTCCAAATCATTTAAGCTATAGTGCTCGACCTATAGTGCTTGTTGGTCTCAAAGATAACGGCGCCACCTCAAAATTCGGAATGCATTGGACACTCTTTGATCTGATATAGACCATCTCAGATTCTTTAACTTTGTTTGTTCACGTCCCATTTATCTACAAAAAGAGCCTCATCGCTGAAGATGATTTTGCAATGAAAATTATGCTCCGTTTTGAACTATTCCAGAGTCTATTCAGCTAACATACGACCATTGTCTATGGTCGTCCATGTTGATTTCAAAGATGTAAAGATTTCTACGACTACAGCAGGTAGTGTGTTGAGTTATTAAATACGAGCTCATGGTTCTAATCCCAGCTAAGACATTTCGAACAGTCGTAGGTAGTTTGTTGCCTTATTAGACGTGAAGCCTCAGTTCAAACCTCAATAGAAAGAAATAAAAAAATATTTCTTCGGCGACTTCCTCTCAGCAGCCTTCTTGCAAGAACTCTGTGGGGAAATAAAATTTCCATGAAAAGTTTCTCAAAACTCTAAACGTTCGGAGTCGACTTTAAATTGTAAGTCCCAACACTTAATTAACAAACACAACAAAGGTGGTGTAGGAAGCTAAGTTGTCGTAGTACTGACTGTAAAGGCAAATTAGTCAAGTAATTTGGTCTTTACAGCACTTTAGTCCGGATTAAGATCCATGTTGTGTGCATTAATTTTTTCCATAAGTGGCGGGATTTCGCTTTTTGCGAGATCTCCAGAGTGGGTTTTGAACCACGACCTCGCGTCTTATCATCTAACACACTACCTACTAGACTAGGCTTGACTTCTGTATGCACTTTAGAGATGCCCTAACTATATTCCAGCTATGTTCATCACGTTGGCATGTTTATCTCAATGTATGAGTTAAGATCATCTCTGTCGATCTTTGCAGCAAGCTTCTGATATCTCTCAATCTAGCGACATTAGCTAAAAAGTGTTGAGGTTATGTAACACTTCATCCTTCTCTTAAGTGGGTAAGGGTAACCAATATTTCGACATATAAAGAGTAACTTTGAACACTTATTGTATATTCTCATGGCACCTTTAGATAAATATCAGGTTATTTGTCAGTGAAAAACGTATTTATTAATGGTATTGGCTCCTTACGACGATTCATAATTGTTTTTAAAAAAATCTGTTAGTTAAACTAGTCAAGTAGTTTAAATCTCCCAAAGTGTTAAAATATCATTTCTATTGTTTTCTATTCGCTTTTTTCCAAAAATATATCGGCCTTATCAGGATTCTTTTCAATTTAATTTCGAACAAAAAAGTTGATTTTCTTTAGCTGCATGGAGCAAACAAATAAAATTTCATTTTTTATTTTCATTATTTTGTTTTGGTTTCTTTAAATAATCCAAAAAAGAAAAAGAAAAAGAAAATATTTTCTAAGAAATAATTTTCCTTTTCTATGCGTACGTATGTATGTTTGTGTACATATGTATGCTTGTATTTTTAATATGGGTAACTGGAGAATTGTTTTCACTTCTTATCAATTCGTGACAGTATTTTCCAAAGAAGTCATATGTCCTGTATGGGAGAACGAGTGTCTGCCTGCCGCTTTTCACTTGTCGATAACGAAAATAAATTTAAATTATAAGGGAATTCATTATTTCAGAAACACACGCTCCAATACAATAACACAACACAAGAATTCACATGTAAACGAAATTCTTTCTCTTTCCCACTCTCGCTCTCTCTCTCTCTCTTTCTCTCTGTTGTCATGTTTTACCATAAATTAATATTCGTATAACCAGAGAGCTTTACTTTACATGTGCAATAGGGTGTGCAAATATTGAATCTGGGAGATTATATGGAAAGGATTTTTTTGTTGTCTAAACATGCTAACGAATTTGATATTTTCAAGTAATTCTTCAAAATAGATTTTTTCGAAGCGATTAATCGAATAATTCGACCAAAGTTTGGCATATAGAATGTGTTAGAGATGTTAGTTTTCCCAAACGAATTTCTTCAGCCAAACTACGTGTACGTTCTCTAAAAGCTTGACAAGTCGATTTTGAAATCAAACGACTAATACCCTCGAATAATTCGTCGTTACAGCTTTTCCTATACGGTTAACATTCACAAGAAGAAGAAAGCTTCCTAAATAGAAGAATATTCGGCTTCCGGATCAGGTAATATCTCAGAAACTGAAGATAAAATATCTGGCGATAACACTGGATAGTAAATTGACAGGGGGGTTCATAAAAAGAGCATTTTTAGCAAGACCAGACAGGTCATAATAGTATGCAGAAGGCCTGCAAGTAACTACAGGAGATGCAACCCAGGAATTATGCATTGGATGTATAACATGGTAGTAAGACCAACAGTGTATTAAGGGTCAATTGTCTATGAAGATAGGGGCAATGACAACCTATCCAACAGCGGTGCTCGAGACGTTAAGTCCGAGCTCGAGACGTTAAGTCCGAGCACCGCTACTGGATAGCAAAGCTTTGGAGTCTATGGTTAGTTTGATGGTAGACAAATCTAATATGAACTCCATTTTGTGACGATTGGTTAAATGTCCTTTGACGGGACATACAATTTAAAGTCGACTTCGAACGGCAGATTTTTGAGAAGCTGATTTTAAGCTGAATACGTTCTTAAAAGATGGAATATTTTTTAGTAAACAGATGGGGATCAGAAACAGATCATGGAACAAGAGCAGAAGTTTTTAGTCTCGAAATGAATTATTCCGATCTCATGAAAAAACTTGTGAGTATCTTCCAAACGGCAGCCTATGCCAATAAAAACTGATCAGCCCTTACGCTGACCAACTTCCTTGATGGGTTTGGAGGAATTCAGGGACTGCGCTTACCTGTGGCATCATAACGGGCCGCTATGCATGCTCAAGTGAGCTTTAGTAATCAAAGCATTCGGCTCTTATGAAGTTAATCGAGAGAAGTAAAATCGGCTAAGCCCCTGGCCATGTAAAATCTTGGCAATGAACAAGTAAGACCAAGCTTGCAAGGAGGAGAGTTCTACCGCTGCTGATTGATCAGAACTTTTCTGTGAATGGAGCGAATTATTGGGAAAGACATACTTCAAACGAAAGAAGAGGAGAATAAACATAGGCAAAAGACTCTTCTCAAGCCAAGTGTAGCTTAAGGCATTCATAAACTGTTGTTGGGAAACTACAATAAGAGGAGATTGTGATCATTTGTTCAGCTAAAACGGTATAAACTGACGGTTTGTGAAGTCGGTTTTTGACAAGGCCACAGGTACGTTTACTGGTGTACAGAATGATGTTTATCTCAAGCACAGACGTATGTAGAAATTAATCATCAGAAGACAATTCATGGACTTCTAGCACATAAAGCCGAAGTCTCGTCTTATAAGGTCTTTACAAGGCTGTGAATGCTATTAAGAGTATATGGACTTTCTGTATTTCAGATATCTATAGCACCATAAAACTGTTAAGCATCATCTTAACTGTTAAATGGGTGCTGTACTCGGCGAATTAGGGATTCAGGATGTGGTCACAAAATGTCTAACGTTTGTTTTCAAACTACACGATAACACTCGTATTTTGAAACTTTAGTGTCCTGGATACCCATGCAGTTTTGAATATCAATGCAGTTTTGCTAGAGTGATTTTTATGTGGCACATGTTGTAAAAAGGAAATCAAAATGTCACTTACATTACCTGACAGTGGATAAAATCTTCCAAATCGAATTGATTAACACGTACGTCACTGCGTAACGCCATTAAGTGGGGGGTAAGAAAATAAGGGAAGTTTAATGAAGCATTTGTATTCAAAGGTTTTAGTTATTTTCTCTATTGAAGGCCTATTTTCACAGTGGCCAACATATTCATTCTTTTAAACTGTCTTTCCTTTGGACAAAACCAACACTGTGGTCTATTGTTGGTGGCCTATTTACTAACTTTTGTAGTAAAGTTTACTGAACCACTTTTGAGTCTTTACAAAACCACAAGCAAATTGGCCCCAATCATGCCCAATAGCCACCAGATGCGAAATCTCAGGCATTTAAACAACTTTTGTTGTGTTCAAAAAGTGATAAAATAAAAAAAAAAAAAAAAAATTTTTTTTTTTGTAAACAAAATTCAACATAAAGAAACGTTTGAAACCGTACAAATCATAATTTTTTTTTTTAGATCTTTGCTTAAGGTGCTTACTATGCATATAAAAATGGTCTCTTTGGGGCATTTTCCAAACCATTATTTACTGTAACAATAGCATCAATTAATGGTATGAATTTAAATTTTTGTATCCAACCCAGTATTTGAAAATTTTTGTTCCTCAACGTTCATGTTGTTGGTTTGTTAAATTGTCGAAAGTTTCTATTTAATTGTATTTTCTCTTTTGAAAGTTCACAAGGTAAATCGGTTAATCCGAGATGTTTTTTTTCTTTCATCCATTGTCATTCATTGCCTTGGGGTTATGACTTCAACAAAGCCCTGAACAAATAAAAATTCTCACTTCGGTATTGTTTTCCAAGCACAATTAAAATTCAAAAGAAATTTTTAAACAAACATTCGGAGGAAGGAAAAAAATAAAAATTAAATTCCACTCCATACCTTTACACCCAATTCTTTAACGGGAGTTAAGGTTAAGCTGCCACAAAATATTGTTCCTAAATTTAATTTAACTGGTTCTCGAAACAGCTGTAAATGCTAAACCATTTTCAAAACAATAATAAACTCTTGCAAGAGATTTCAAACATATAATCAGCTTTTCACAAATTATTCCCAGGAATCGTTGTTAAGCATTTTGTGAAAAAAATTCAAATGAAATCCAAAACCAATCCACAAATTTTACACCGCACATTTAGCTTAACAAGCAAAATTCTCTTACCAACAAAATTGCCCTTAACCAGGACACTGTGAGAGTTTAACAGTACCATGAAAATTCGCTGCTAACAATATTAGACATTATACAATGTTAGGAGTAACTATATCAAATCACTCAAGGGAAGTTCCAAGGCCTTTTTATATAATCAGCGAAATAGTCCCACATAAAGTCATATGGTATTGTGAAAATTGGCTTTGAAACTATCACTTTTTTATTGAAAATTCTCTAGAAGATCAGTGGCCATCTTGGATTTTCAAATTCGAATTTAACTTCACACACATTGTTAAGGCCCTATATTCCAAAAGTACTTTTTCCTTCACCGCAATTTAAACGGGTCTGCGGTTTAAGTTTTGAGAAAATAAATCATCAAACCCGGTTTAAACGAATTGCGAACATGTTCTTGTAATGCTAAGTCCTCTAAGGCATCATTCCCTATTGATGCCATTATGTGTGGAATATAACATGGTTTAAATACCGATGGTAGTTTAACTTCAGTTCCAGAGTCAGTTGCATTGAGGTTGGGAATAGTGTTCTCGCCAAGACTATTATGGCTATCGTAAAATACTTGAAGCTCGCGATTTGTTGCCCAAATGGAACACTCAATTATCATCTTATTATTAGCATGTGTTGTTAAATACTATATCCGTCCATGGTGATCTGGCAAAACAGATTGAATAAATGACACTTAACTTGGCAGAAGTAGCATGAACAAGATGGTCGTTATCAACTGTCAAGATGGCTGTCAATTTAATACTCATTTACCATATTTTTTCAGCTAAGCAGACAATTGGTCTACTGTAATTAGTTTTAGAATAAAAGCGTTGCCATCTGTCATCTGAAATAATCAATCCTATCTGGAAAAATGCATCCTAATCTTTCGCAAGAGTTCTCTATTTTTTCAAATTATGAAAAACTGTGTATCTTCAGCTGTCAGTTATATTCATGTGACTCTATCTCCTAATATGACTCAGAAGTCATGAAGCGGTTATACTTAGTTCCTGATAAAATTAAGAGAAACATTTTGAAACACAATTTATAAATTGTGGTATAAGTTTATAAAAATTAAATGTTTGAATTCAACACACCCACACACACAAAATATATGCCTTAAATTATGCACCGTTTAATTTAACATACTAAAAGTATGTGATCCAAATTTAGACCACAACTACATTAGAAAATTCGCTATATTCACCTAAAAGTATGCTTCAAACCTAAACCACACACATTCAATGTGGATATGTGTGAACTTTATGCATGTGCGCTGTTACATCAACCGTAGACATTTGATACTATAAAAACCACATTAATCACGGTAAAGGTCATTGGTTACAGAAAAAAATGGAAGAAAAAGAAACAGAAACAAATCACTTTAAACGTTTTAAAGGTGAGCGAAAGAGTGAAAAGGCATAAGAGAGGAAGAGAGAGAGAGAGAGAGGAGAGAGAGAGAGAGAGAGAAAACTGAGAATAAGGAATGAAGAAAACATTGTTAATGCCTGCAATTGAAAACTATTTACAGACGTTGAGTGAATATTTGTAAGCATTTGTGATAAGCAGAACCTTAAAAGTTTGCTTTCTAGCTTTAAAACCATAAAAATACTTTTGTTTTTAAAGGCAATATAACAAGACTTTCTTTTACAGTTCTTGACTACCAGCTCAGTAGTCTAGTTTCGTAGTTTTTTTTTTTTTTTTTTTTGAAAAGTTACTAAATATGGTCGGAATATTCAAACATCTAAACAACTAAAAGAGCACCTACAGACCGACGCAGCACGCACAGCAGCAGCAGCAGACCCCACGACTCGAGCACAATGCCGCACAGACACATCTCTCGCACAATCTACGACAAGGAGGGACACGCGGACGAGCAGAGGCCAGAAAGTCCACGTGCACCTCCGGATATTGTTCACCGCACGAAGACCTCGGAAAAGTCGGCCCCGCTACACGATACACCATGCTCGCTACACACATTACACCCCGTTAGCACGCCCTAGCTTCAACACGCACACACGCACGCAACACGCCAAACGAAATAAACTAACAAAAAACAACTTTGCTACATACAACGATAAGCGACGCCCTCACACCACTCTTCAGCTTCTTTTTCTATTCTCACCATTTCCAAAAAGTTCAGTTCTCCTCTTTGCGACCTTTCCAGGCACATCCGCAATTTTATCTGTTACTTTCTTTTTTCGTCATGTTTTTCGACAAAGGCGAACACGACAGTCTCATCGCAGGTGTTTCCTCTTTCACGCAGCCAGCCGCTCTTGTCGTTAGTTAGGCACGGCCAAAACGACTCTCATGCTTCTTCCATTTCTCAATAAGCCGCCTACTGACCTACTCCCTTCTAACAGACCGGCCTAACGGACCGGGGTTACACCTACACACAACAATTTTTAAATTCTCACAGTCACAGCGAACGTTGCGTTTGCAACAAAACATATAGCGATTCGCGATCACTTCCTCTCTCTTCGGCGCGCGCGACAATTTCGAGCCTAGATTAAATAAGATGGCATAAAACCCTTTAAAGGAAAAGGTCCAAGCTACATTTTGGCCTTCTGTGACACCACAATCAATATGCACCCCAGGTTCCCTTGAGGGAACCAACCCGCAATCTTTATATTAGAATGCTTGGTCAAAAATGTCAGAGTCAGAGGTCAAAAACATTAAATTTTTTAATAAAAAAATTAGGGCACTGGTACATAAGCAATCACTTTCTCCTCTTCAAAGCTACGATTCATTCATTTGCAGGAAGGACACATCTTTCGGCATGCCTATCGAAAGGACATTGACCCATGCGAATCGCTATCGTTTGATGGATTAAACTAGCCAGTCGGTTGTTTTCTTCCATGCGTGTCCAGCATTGTCTAGTAGTATTGCAAGTACCGTTTTGCTGTCAAAGCCGATGAGCCTCCCTGTAAAACAGATTAATTAAGGCAGTAGGAATAAAACACCTAGTCGGTAGTAAAGCTAGTAGCACTATTATAAGAGAGCCTTTGGTTCAAAACCTCCAGCTCAGAAATTTTGAATAAAAAAATATATTTTTGGGCGACTTCCTCTCAGGAGTCTTCTAAAAAAACTATGAGAGTAAACTCAAATTGCGATTGAAGTCGGCATAAAACTGTAGGTCTCGTTACCCATGAATAAAATTGACACAGCCTACATGGGTTGGTGCGAGAATCATGACTAATTAAGTAAGTGAATCAGTTTTTCCCTCAACTAGTGTTTCATTTTTGTTAATTTCGATTAACAAACTGCTACATAGGTTAGGTTAGGTCAGAATAGTAGCTTTGATACCAAAAGCTCACTTGAACACACATTGTGTCGCTACAGGTGAACGCAGTCTCTGTACTGACCAAGTTCTTCCAAACCAGGGAAGAANNCGCAAGGCCTGCGCACATGGTAAGCGAAATTTGTAATATCCGTCAAGTTTTGGCGAAATATGGGAGATGAACTCAGTTTGCGAATCAATTTGACTAATGACACCTCTTAGGCCCTATGCTCCTTATAGAATCGATAGGATAAGATGGATTTGTACCATATTAGAGCTCAGTTGTAGATCTTCTGACATAGAATATGTTCTTTGTTCGCCCTTTACAATGTCTAAATATCCTTTAGCCCATCTTTGAATAAAATTGTCTGTGACTTCCACCATATGAACAAAAATCATTTAAGTTTTCAAACTTCTTTAATTAGTTCTTCTATATTTACGACAATATTCATAGAGCATGACCTCCTATAACTCCAACCTTGATATGCAATAAATTTATTGTCATCTTTTCTATCCAGTCTTTATTATATTTCCATTCTTCAAGTATATATTTTATCAGTTGCAAATATTCAATATACATACATACGTACGTACGGTTCAATTGACAAACTGAACAGCACTGTCTTCCGTTTCCATAACAAAAGTGAACCAAAACCAATAAATGGTAATCGATAGTCCAACCAAAAGCAATAAAAATAAACATGGCTAAAGGAATTCTTTCTATTTTATATACAAATAAATACTCCCCCTCTCTCTCTATCCGGCCATAGTAACCAACCCAATAACGGCAACGCAAAGATATTCAATCACTTGGATGTCAACGCATCTGGAGACAAAAAACCAACACAGCGGATGATGTAAAACAATTCGAAATTTGTTGTTTTTTCTGTCTCTCTTTTCTGTCTCTCTCTCTCTCTCGCTCTCTCTCTCTCTCTCTCTCTTCATAAAAAAATATATAAAACATAAAAAAATTGTTTTATTTTATAAGTTCTTTACTTAAACTTATGCTCTCTGCGCTATCACTTCACTCTCATCTTTTCTTCTTCTTCTTCTGCATGGTCTGTTATTTGCTATCATTTGTATTTTTTTTTTTCTTTTATTGTAGTTGTTTAAGTATGTGTTTGTTGTTATTCTTTTAATATTTAATAAGACAAACAGACAAGATAAACTTGGTATGTTTGTCATGTTCATCATTTGACTGAAACAAACACACCCGCATACACACATACACGCACATAGCCGTTATACGATATACGAATACGAGGACGAGTACAAAAAGAAAAAGGAGCGAGAGAGAGAGAGAGAGTGAGAGTGCAGGATGATAAGAGTACTTTTGTAAATTAAGTGCTACCAATCCATCAGGGTATAGTAGTAGATGGCTGTCATTTGTTAGGAAAATAAAAATAGTTTAACTTGTAAGAGTAGAGAAAGTGCAGGGCATAGTAGTGAAAGAGAGAGAGAGAGAGGGGGAGAGAAAGGGTAACAAAAATGAATTAGTGTTGCACTCTATAAGGGTTTTACAAGGAGTTCTAGACAATGAGAGAGAGTACACTAAACAAAAATAAAACTTCGTTAAACGCACACTTTCCAATGATAATTATATTACCGGCATTCGTAGAATTCTATTACAAGCGGCATTTCTTACTCCCCTTAATGCTTTAGGCTTTTGGTTTAGAACTGGTTTTTTCCACGTCACTTTTAAAATATCTTCCGTCTTATGTTGCTATTGAAGCACCTCTATATGGTAGGAGCAGTTAATACCCTGCTCCACATGATGTAAAGGATGGTTTCTCCCCCCTCTATAGATCCTGGAGAAATCATTCGAGGCAATGCCAAGTACCTTGAGATGCTCTCCAATAGCATAGTGGCTCGTGAGAATCTCAATGCCCAAGTACTTTAAGTGCAGAAGAAAATCAGTCATCTTGCTCTCCATTCAAGTGAAGCACAGTCTAGCTACATTGAACGTAGGTTCTTGCTGCCGTTGAATTTGAGCCCGATATCCCTATGTCCTGAGCTACATATAAGAGTTACCTTTGCATGAATATAAATTTCCATGAAATATGTCCAGCATTTATGATTGCGGACAGATATCAGGATGACATTTGCGCTAATTGCTTATGATGACCCTTATCTTAAGTATCTGTTTTTAGAGGTATGCATCTAAGTGATAACAATAAAGTCTAGCATCCAAGGTCCAAACTGCATTTTGGCCTTTTGTGACACCACAATCAATATTCACCCCAGAGATAAAACATTTCCTTGATGGAACCAACCCGAGTTTAAAATAAATCATGCTCAGAGTCTTGACCTCTGACCTTAAATTTTTTAATAAAAAATTAGGGTACTGGTATCATACGGTTGAAAAGCAATCACTTTCTCCTCTTCAAAACTCACAATACATCCAGGAGTCATTTGCAGGAATGACACATCTTTCGGCATGCCTATCTAGCATCCATGTACATGTCGTTCTGTAATATATTATAAATCTACAATTATTTTACCCGCCGCAGTTTTTGGGCGTACTTTCAAAATTCGAAACAGATATCAGCATAACTAATCCCACACTAAGGCTCTGAACCAAGAAATTCTGATTCGAATTCTCCAATCGCCTGTCCATCAGCAATATCGTTGGCACTTATTCCGGAATAACAAGAGAACACAACTTTGTTTCCAACACCGAACTATTGAAGATAATTAGAGCACTTCCCGACCAGTCATAAATCCAGATATATCCAGGTCTATAGATTCCCGCCTTTAGCCTTTGATCCATTCGCAAACTACTTCAAGCCAAAAAAAATCAATTTTGAATTCATGTTCGGTGAGATCGAACTAAATTTCGGAAGTTCTAGAACATTTCTAAATATAGCCGTTTTATGCCCTTAATAGCTGCCCCTCGTACCGTTGCACATGACTCCAGTCATAGAGAGACTTTCTCTGAAGATTGCGGAGTTGTTTTCTAGCAATCTCTTCTTGTCGACAATTTTTTTTTTTTATTTTTATTTTAGGCGTGGCAGGGTGCAACACTTTTAAAGCCGCCGTGGTCTATTAGGTAGTGTGTTGGCTTATTAGATGAAAGGCCAGGGTTCAAATCCCCGGTCAGATAGCAAAACGAAATTTGAAAAAATATTTTTCCGGCGACTTCCTCTCTGCAGATTTCTGGCAAAACCTCAAGAGAAAATAAAATTGCCATGAAAAGTTACCCAAAAATCTATCGTTCGGAGTCGACTTTAAACTGTAGGTCCCACAGCTCATGTATAAAATTAACACACACAACATAAGTGGTGTGAGAATCTAAGCCATAATCCTGACTGAAAGGTTGTAATGCCCAATTATGTATGGTGCAACACTTACTCCGGGAAGTAGATCATTCCAGGATTATGGCGTAATTGTCCTTGAAGAGACAATTAAGTGGGCATTAAGTGAGCTTTAAATATTTCCCGGACTGGACGGAATATATATCTAACCCTAGAGTTTCTGAGACTAGAGGATATTGAACTGAGGTATGACTCGCAAGCCTTCAGTTGAATTACATGGTGTTGGAAATTCGTAGGGTAGGAGTAGTCTTCAGGGATTATAGACCCTTCAGTCTTTCCTTTTACTTGTTGAAGACCATAGGAAGGCTAATTAATATCCAGTATACGTTATAGCTTGGATGACAAACTCCAACCAAGAAACATTAAGAGTCGGAACACCAAAAAGTGCGCCTTTTTTATTTACCCGATGCTCTTCTTCTGTAGAGTACTTACAATAAAAGCAAATGGTGCTTGTCTGAGATAAATCTGCAAATATTTGTTTTACTTTTTGCAGAAGGGACATATACAATGAAAAACACTGTTAAATCAATTGTAACAAAAATACCACGTTAAAGTATTGCATTAACAAACAAATCCTATTCTAAATAATATTTTTTTTATGAATAATAATGTTAAATATATTGTAGTACTTCTATTTAAATATACATAACCACAGTCAAATGTCATAAAACGTTTAATGCCTACCAAGTTTGATAAAAAGTAAGTGCCTGTCATAAAACCCATTTAGGCAAGTGATTCACAATAATAATCGTATACGCAGACAGACAGATGAATGAATAACCGAATGTGAGTGAACTGACGTTAGTCAGTTTAATATCTTTAACGAGATCATTATAAGTCCCATCAATGTATTACGATAATTTATAGATACAATCATTAGATATTAGGGTGGTTCGTATTTGTTGCTCAATATAAATTAAGAACTTTTTATATCAATTAAAAAGTTTAGTGAATATCAAAGCTGTAGCTTGAAATATCATTTCAGTTAGTGAAAGGCTTGGACATTTACAATACGGACAGTTTAACAAACAAGAAGCAGCGCAGGATCACTCTTGCCAAACGGTACTACTATGGTCTCAATAGGCAATTGAGTAACAGAGACCTCTCTCGTACGACGAAACTAATACTCTACAAGACGCTCATCCTACCCGTGCTTCTTTTATGGCGCAGAGGCATGGACCTTATTAAGCACCGACGCAGCAGCCTTGAGAGTATTCGAGAGAAAAGTCCTACGTAAAATCTTCGGTCCAGTGCGAGTTGGCGAAGATTTCTATCCTATACAAATAGTGAGCTGTATGAGCTCCTCAACGACATGGACGTTGTACAGCGCATTAAAATCCAGCGGCTGCGCTGCTCGGCCATGTCGTTCGAATTGATGCGGGTATCTGCGGAAGTCGGCGAAGAGGGAACGACCTGTATCCTTTGGAAGGACCAAATCGAGGAAGCCCTGTCATCGATTGGTGTGACCAACTGGCGTTGGCGCTCAAAAAGCAGAGACGCCTGGAAGGATGTGTTGCGGCAGGCCGAAATCCTTTAATCGGGCTGTTATGGCCAATTAAGTAAGTAAGTAAGTAACANCAGGCCGAAATCCTTTAATCAGGCTGTTATGGCCAATTAAGTAAGTAAGTAAGTAACAACCAAGAATCGTGAAATAAATGAAACTGTCATTAAAAAAGTAGTGACTCAAACGTCAGTGAGCATTAGGTTAGGCAAGGTGAACATTTATGTCCATTTTGACACATGCAGCCATACATTGTAATTGGTGATTACAACCCTTTAGTCAGGTTTACAACCTAGCTTCTTATTTCTTCTTTTCATTGTGTTAATTTTATATATGAGTGCCAGGACCAACATCTTAATATCAACTCCGAATGATACATTTTTGAGAACCTTTTAGGGCAATTTTATTTACTCCCAGAGCTTTTAACAGAAATCATTTTGAGCCACCCTAATCTATTGTCTCTTATTTCTTATTTAACTCGAGTAATACTTTTTTCTTCAATAAAAAATCTCTTTTCTTAAATCCCAGCAAATTTAATGCCACTTATTATGTTTCTCTTCTCTGTCGTGGCTTTTGTTGTTAGTATTGTTGCAAGTCACGCGTGTTTAAGCACATTTATGTTGCATTCAACATGAGTTTCATGATTTTTTTTTATTTTTCTTATGAGTTCATGTGATTTTGTTTTCTTGTACGTTTTACAGGGTAACAGCGAATGTTAGTAGCAGCCAAACAATTTTCCACGATTTTAAACAGTCTTTTAAAATATTTTCACTTTTAGTTTCTTTATTTTTTTTTTATTATTTTCTAAAGACATATGAAAAGTTAGCAGGGGTACAAAAAAAACTTTCTTTAGACTATTTAATACCGTTATTTAGTATCTTTGGAGTACAAAGTATGCAACGTGTCTGTCTGAAAGGGGTATTGCGACTTTTTTAGGAAAAGAATTTAAAAAGTTTTCGTTTTTTTTTTCATGTAAAAAGGAAAATGTTTAACACTTTGAACACAGTTGGAGCAGAATGCTTTTAGTTGAAGTTTTTTTTTTGTATTTTCTTTTATTTTTTCTGANCATGATGCTTTTATTTGAAGTTTTTTTTTTTTTGTATTCTCTTTTATTTCTTCTGATGTCTTTTTGAGGTTTAACATCAAAACTTTGGCAAGGAAAAATGTCAAAAAAAAGTTCCGATCAGATCGATATTTTTTGCACATATTTCGTGTAAATGAAGTTTGTCTTCGAGAAAATTTAGCAACTATGCGTTTGAATCTGGCCTGGTAACTGAAAAAAGAAGGTTGTTTACCAGAAAATAAAAACCACAATTTTTTTGGCTATTAAGACTGTACTACGTTTCTAAAGAGGCTTACAAGCTTTGACAGTTGATAACGGTCATTTTGTTATAGTTACAGCTGTCACATTGGTTGTCATTTTTTCAGTACGTTGTGCCAAATTACTACGGCCGACCATACACAACAATGTGGTTCGCTGAAGGCTTTTCAGCAAAAAGGACCAATTTTAAAAATAAAATTGATACCGAAAAACAAAATTCTCTAATTACGGCGATCCAATACCACATGATATCCAAGAGCATACCGAAAAACTCACTCATTAGTGTAGATCTTGTGCTGGCTGCCATATTCTTTTAAGAACGACATTGACCACTCCATCACTGGCAACGACGAGCGCTATAATTCATTCAATACGAGCTTCTTTTGGCCTGAATTAGATGAGCTGGATAACAACATGAAGGTTCAAAAGAACGTTGCTACTTGCCACACAATATGAACTGGCCACAGATATCCTGTGATTTCACCCCCGTTAGACTTTTTTCTTGTGAGGTTTTCTTAAGTCGCAGACTTATAGACAATAAGCCAAAACCATAGCGGTCCTAAAGCCAAATATAACCCAGCCAGGATGATAAGCATTCTGTGAGATTGTGAATAAAAAGTTATTGTGAAAACCGAGTATACTCAACAGAATGCAAAAGACCTATACGGCTCTCTATATTATTAAAAAAAAACTGTTGGAAGTTTATGATTTACTGGATCTCGCAGCAATAACTAGACAGACTTATCTTGACCTAGGGGATGCGCGATCAAACAACCTCAACTTAATACAGTAGATACAAAAATCCGCCTGCATATTCACCGTTTTCCTGGAAACGATTTTACATCTATTTCCGCTGTACCTTAACTGTAGAGACCCAGCAACTAATATAAGTCTCCGCCTATGACCGACTGAATAATGGCACGAATTAAATATTGATCACATAAAAATTCTTGCAAGATTTATTCCAGTATCAGGTTAGTTTCTTCTAGAAAATGTCTGCTGATCACAAAGGTATTAATTGTGGTACCACAATGGATCTAAATACTGGCCTTGTGGAAGCTCTTCTCTCTTTGAAGGAGAGAAAGAGCCCGTTAAATTACCTAACGTAGCTTATAGCCAAGATAGATGCAGATGCTCTCCTGCATAGAGTGCTCTTTTGATTGATTGATTTCCAAAAATTCCAATAATACGGAGTCAAAAATTTTTTCTTTATCTACGAGAATATTATACGGAATATTAAAGAGCTTGGATTGTTAAAACGATGCATTATCACTGTTCTTAAACCCACTTCCTTCCTACATACAATTCCTACATTTCACTGTAACTCTTTAGCATAGGCTCGTGCTCCTAATATGTTTGAAAATTTCTTGGCAGTGTAAATTGCAGTTGGCAATTACAATCCTTCAGTTAGAATCACAACCTAGCTATTCCCACCACCCATGTTGTGTTTGCAAATTTTATTCATGAGTGGCGGAACGCACAGTTTAAAGTCCACTCTAAACGACAGATTTGAGAGACTTTTCATGGCAATTTTATTCAATATTTCGTTTTTGTTCGAGCTGGGGTTTGAACCACGGTCTCTTGTCTACTATGCACTAACAGTGACTTAACTAACACTAATGTATTTAATTCTGCACACCATGAAAGTAGCCTACATACTTAATTTAAAGTTAAATTCCATGCTTTCGAATTGTAAGTAGAAGCATTAGTCACTCAGTGTTTAAAGAAAGTCATAAAAAAGACTTTCTGGTCCATTTGATTTCTAGAGTTTTCAAGCACAAAAAAGTCCTTTCGATCATTAATTAAAAAATATAAAAAATAACAGTAAAAAAAAAAGTTCTTTTTCATTATCCAATAAAAATCCTCCCCCAACATCATCGTCATCATTAATAAAATTTAATGATGATGTTGGCTGGCAATGAATGGCAGAAATCATTGTCTGGCAATGACAATAACTAACAGAGATAACGGCAAACAACATATTGCTGCTGTCACATATAATTTCACACAAACAAAAAATATTCAAAATAAAATAAATTTTCAAAATTTATTTAAAACTCGTTTGGTTTTTTCGCTAAAAATACAACAACAAATGAGCTTTTCATATTAGATCCCATATAAGAGAGAAAGAGAGCGGTAGACATTGTGATGTGTGTGTTTGTGTGTGTGTCTGTACATTTAATAAGATGAAAATATGTATCTGTGTAATGGTATTTGTTTCTATGGCTATATGTATGTATGTATTGTATATGAATATTAAAAATCATGTTCAACAGAAAACACAAAAAACGCCCTCGTTATCTAACAGAATGCTTACAAATATTTAAACACATTTACAGGCACACCTACATTTACATACACATGGACATCTATATATTCTACAATTTGTTTGCAAATACAAAAATATACTGTCATACATATAAAGCTTATGGTATACTTATGTATGTGTATACATACATATATAAAGTCTCGTTAGTATGTATATGCAGTTGAGTATGTAAACTTATGGTTAAATTATTATATTCAATTTCTGTGAAATAAATCTAAATACACTGACAGGGGGACGTTCTCACATCAATTCAAACAAAAACCAATAAAGCCAGAGCTTCAGACACAACCAATTATTGTATTACAGTGTGACATGTGGTACGAAAAAAAACGGGACATGCATGGCTTTTGAATAACGATTTAAATTTTTTTTTTTTTTTTGCAATAAAGACATCAGTTGAATAATATCGTGTACTCATAAGCAATTTATTTTTCTGATTTCTTTTAAGCAAGAAAAATTTAAAACTTCGTTCTGAATTCAAGGCTCGAAAGGAGAGTGGAAGTTGAAAACAACATGACAGTGGCTAATAAAGAAAGAAAATTCCACCGATCTTCCAAATCACTGTTTCGCTTCCGACACCCCTGACCAAATAGCTAAGACTGTTAGTTTTATGTTCAGACTCATCAGGATATGGAGAGAGTATTTGGCCTTGGTCTTATGCTACCATTATTCAGTGGTATCAACCACTGCCTTCCTTTTGGCATCATTTGGTATTGAAATTTTCATAATTTTCATTTCATTATCCTGACTTCAGTTTTTAGATGATCTAGGATCAAAAGGATTATTCAGTAGACACTGAATATTACTCTTCCTCATAATAATTTTAGGCTGCTTTTATGCTTAATGTGGTAATTTCTCTATTCCCGTATACTGTAGTTCATTTCCCAGTAGCGTAGACTATTGCCTTCCGTTTGATGCTTACTCGCTTACTCACGATTACTCTCCAAAGCTTTTAAGCTAACTTTTGATAATATTTAGCCTCTTCCCTTACTTACTTAATTAGTCAGTACAACCCTTTAGTCAGGATTACAACCCAGTTTCTCACAGCACCAATGTTGTATGCGTAAATTTTCCATGAGTAAGGACCTAAAGTTTAATATCGACTCCGATCGACAGTTTTGAGAAACTTTTCATGGCAATTTGATTTACTTTCACAGTTTTTCCTGAAATCTGTTGAGAAGCAATTGTTTACCATTACAACCAATAACAACAATCCATCAGATGTTCAAATAGTACAGTACATCTAAGCAATTGCATATGGCAACCCTATCATTCTAGAACTTGCCATAATAGACGATTTTTCTGCGTAACTAGTAAAAAAACGTTAATAAAAGCTGTAAAAAAAAACAAAGAAATAATAAAAAGGTGAGAAAGACCTAAGTAACAGGCCTAACTTCCTTAAAGCAAGGAAGAAGAATAAGTAAATACCCAAGCCATGGTCAGAAGTACTGTATTGTTATGCATATTTGGAAGATTCGCTAATGAACATCAATTTCTCTGCTATAAGAATTCGGATGGAACGATTGAAATGTCATTTCTTTCTTGATTGCATCATGGATGTGGTCTTATAAAGTCTCATTTCTTATTTTATTTACTTTAAATAGTGCCCGACTTTTCTGTAACAACAAGAAAAAAGCATAAGAGAATAATGAGTTAATTCACTCACTTAATCCCACCAATCCCTACTCCACAGTCTCCACTGTATTTGTAATTCATTTGAGAATGAAACCATAATTCTTAAGCCGACATTTTAACATAATAAACGCATTTACATCTGTTACATGTGAAACGACTGAAATGAAATGAAAATGGTAGACACTCATTTGCCACATGACATACGCACTTATACACTTGAACAGTAATTCTACGTATTATGCTGCAGAGTATAGAATGGAGATGGAACATGTTGTAACAGATATTGAAATCATTTTCATAAACACAAATCGGGAGATAATTTATAAAAATGCAAAAATTTATTTTAAAAATACAATTTAAATATCACTGGGATTTAGATTTGAATAATGTGAATAAGATTTTATTACAATTGAGAGGGGTGGTGGGTGTATAATAAATAAGGAGACAAATTAAAATAATGAAATTCAAATTAAATTCTCTTTTAACTGTCTGAAGTAAATTTATACAATAAAAATCAATTATTTGTAATGAGAAGTTGTATCATTTATATTTTTGGCTTCCTAAATTCGTCTGGAATTGGAACACAAGGTGAAATTTTTTTGAAGACTTTGTCCAAATACTTATGCAAGGTTTTACGAAGAATAATTTAATTTAGGGTTCCAAATTAAAGTTAAGTGAGAGCTATTAGGGTGAATTATGAGTACCCAATTGCTTGGTCGTTATAACATAACATCTAAATATTGAATCCTTTAAATGTAGAACCCTTTCTAAGTGATATCATCAAGCACCGCATACTCATGTGTAGTGACACTAACTTTCTTTACAATCTTACTTTGATGAATTACTTAAAAAAGCCCTAAAAACTTAAAATTCATTTACTGCCACTTTAAATGAATCATTTCATATTCATTTCATACACCGTTGGTCTTAAACTCTGAAGCATGTTCAAGTTCAAGTTTTTGCAATTACCATACCATACAACTTGAAATATTTTAAAGGAGAAAACAAAAAAAAGGTTACATGAACTATGAAATTCATTCTCTTGGCCATAAAAATAAAATCAATCAACTGTATAATGACAATGATGATGATTATCATGATGATGATGATGATGATGATGATGATGATGATGATGATGTTATATGGTAGACTATATATGTGCTACAGTGCGTATGATTAATATTGATTTTAATTTATTTCATACCATCACCATAAAGCAGAATAGAGGAAATAGAAAAAAAAACCCGATTTTAAAAATGAAGTAAAAAAGAAAGATAAAAAACAAGGAAATATTTTGTTTTTTTAATTATTTAAGAAAATAAGAAATTATTTCGTAAATTAAAATACTTTCTCTTGATTTTAAGAGAAGAGAGTAAAATGAGTTGCGTTACTAGAAACTGATTGCATAATACTTTACTGCGCAGTTTAAAAGAGTGAATGATGCAAGAAACTTTTAAGTTTGAATAGAATTTATCATTAACATTTCTTATTCGTTGGAATGACCTACTGA
>QOCX01001600.1:0-31115 GCA_005959815.1 Sarcophaga bullata | reverse complement strand
CCATATATTGAGAACGAGATTGTAATAAGTCCGTTTAACATTCATTTACGAATTTGTAGGTGTAGCTAATCATTTAGGATTATAATATAAAACTGTTTTAGAATATAACAATTTGGAATTTATAAAAAAATTTTATTTAAAAAATTATTTCCCTGTAACGAATTTCGAATTCGAAGATAACAAATTTCGAATATATTTTGTCTTCGTTTTAAATGATTTAAAAATTCCACATGTTTTTTATTCATCATTTTGAATAACCAAGAAGGTACGTTAACAACAATAAACATTGTATTGTTTAATAAACGAAAGGCTTTATAAAAATAATAATGCCATGATATCGAGTTTTTAGGTATATTTAAACTAAGGCAGCATGAGCTTGAGCTAATAAACTATTAGTACTTACTTTGCTTTAAGCTTCTTAAATCATTTTGTGATATCATTTGTATTGTTTTTCTTTACGTTTTATTTATTTATTTTTTTTTTGGTTATTTAATCTAATCGTACGACGTTGAAAGTTCCCTACACCTAAAACAAACCCATAAAAACAAATTCCAGGTTAATCTCAACACTGCAACAAGCAATTTGTGTTTACTGCTGTTCATTGACTTTACTTTCAAATGTTATACACTGCAAAATATGCGTCATGCTTTAGTAAGTATGCCATTATTAATTAAAACTTTAGTTATTTTCTTTTTAACAAAAACCTTATATTTTATCAAGTGTAAAATATAAAGCGTCTTTTGTATATCGTATTTAACTATCTATCTCCCGCTTTCTCTCTCTCTCTCCACTATGTTTTCTTTAAGTGTATTATAGTTAATGATATTTTTATATAAAAAATAAAATAATATTACAAAATTTAGATAAAAAAATACATTTACTGTGCCTTTTTTCACAAAACAAAATACATTATAAAAATAATTATTAAACCTTTAAAAGTAAGAAAAATAAAACCTGCTCAAATGGTTTATATTTATGTATAGAAACAAATACAAATAAAGTTTTGTAAATAAAATATGTTTAAATTTTTTATTTTTCTTTTTTTTTTTTATTAATAATATATTAAACAGAGTCTAATATTTTACCTATATTATCGTATAACATTTCCAAATATAGTTTATATGCACAAATTAAATGTAAATTTGAAAATATGTTTACAAATTGCTTTTGAATCTATAATTATTTTATGCATAAAGTCATGCTGTATTAAATTCATAATTTCATATTTATAAAATGAAAATATAAGCTCTTGAAATAAAATATTCTTCAACAATAAACAAAAATTTTTCAAGAACTTTGAAATTTTTAAGAATTTAAATCACTTTTTTGAAAACATAATCAAACAATATTAAACGAATTTCATTTTTATACACCATAATATGGCAATAAATTAAAGATTCAGAATGCAAAAGGTTTTAAATAAATAAGCTAGGTTTATATGAGGTGCAACTCTGTTGTAGTCCCAGACCTTAAAATAATCTTTTTGTTCATATGCAAAGTCTCAGCTGTAGAGATTTAAAGAGAATATTGAAGGACTACAGTTTAAGTTCCAGCAGCAAGAGTTTCCAGTCTAAAATTCTTAATATAAAAACGAATCCACATAAGAAAAAAATCATCGTGGTAAACTGTTTTGAAGTGGTGTCGTGTTGAAAGTGAGTGTTGTAGCCTTACGCTGTCCTAAAAATTTTTAAAATGCCTATATTGTCTAGTGGAGATAGATGTCAATATATCCCACAACCTGAAAACAATTTTATTTAATTCATTAACAATTGTGATTCATGCATTTTGTTTAAAATATTAATTTAGTATTAAAATCCAAGGTTCCAGATAAGTAGCGCCAGCATAATTCAGTTCTTTTTTATTTTTATTTAAGGTAGTGATAATGCCTGGCTCATTTCATTAACTGTAGCCAAATTATTAACTTAAGTTAAAAATACCTCTCTTAACAATCCAGTGACCCAACACCATTTGCCGAAAACAAAATACTATCCTTAAGTGGTTTGGCTTCATATTTCCTGATGCATTTCAGTTATCCCAAGAAGCTAGAAACGGAAAAATTGGTAATTTCAGAAGTAAAAGTGATTGATTTCAAAAAATTTACAACATTTAGGATACCCAAAACTTATTTACTATTAAGCATGGCATGCAACAGAGTTCTATAAACTTCAAAAAGCATGCTCGGAGCAATTTCCTATTTTGCAAGGAGCATTACAATGTCTGAATTGACAATTTTTTTATGTTATTAATATAAAATGATTGTAAAAATTTTAATACTAATCACTCTTTAGGAAGCTTGCCCTTAAAATCTGGCCATAAGAGGCATTGTAATTATGAAATTCGTCCAAAGGGGAATGCATTTTTTAGTACGATCCAGATCCAGATCCAGATCCATAATACAATAAATTTTTCTTTTATTCTGTCGTATATTTCCAAATTAAATAGTCAGGTGAGATTTGTGAATTTCTAAACTATGAGGTTATAATACAATATTATTAAAATAACATCTCTTTTTAATAACTACCATTTTACGCTTTATTATGACCTTAAAGAGTCAGCTTGAATTTCTTTAAATGCTGTTAAATAGAAAAGGCTTTAAATTTATTAAGTAGAACCGCAATATAAATTTAATTTAAGGAATTGCATGGAAAGCATTACAACTTGTGTTAAGGCCTTTTAAAAGGGCTTTCGAAATCATTAAATAAATTCAAAATATTTTCCATAAATATTGTAACTTAAATTTTTTTAATACAACAAGATTATATCAAGTTTAACAACAACAAAAGAAAAGAAGATAAATTAACAATAAATTAAATTCTTTACAGTATTTTTTTTTTAATAATTTTAAAACAAAAAAAAAAATCAAGAAAAAAACTAATTATGTATTATAAATAGAATTATTACAACTTAAAGAAGAAAATATATATAAAATATCAAAGAATTTAATTAATTTAAAGTGAATAACTTACGATAAATAGAGTAAAATAATTTTTGGTTTGCAAATTTAATTAATAAATGAAATTCTTTATACGGCAGCACACCATTAGGTATTCAAAACCATGTGAAAGGTAAAGAAAACACCACAGAGCGCTTTATTTGTGAATAATAGTAAAACAAATTAACGTTTAACAAATTATAAAAATATTAATAATAATTATAAAAAAAGAGAGAATAAAATAAAATTATATTTATTGAAATCAAATTATATGTACTATTTCAGCTAATATCTACATGACTTTTCAATGCAAAACAAATAATAATCAAATGAAATTTCTTATCCAAAATTATGCTTATTTTACACTAAAAACAAAAAAAAATTAATTAAAAAAATATCGAAGAAAATAAATATTTAATAATTATAAATCCTTTAATTACGAAATAATAACAGAAAAACTAAGAAAATTAATATAAAACCGAAATTGAAATAAAATTTAAGAAATATACAAAAAAGAACAACAAAAAAATAAATAAATAAATAAATGATGTTTTATTTATGGTTTAAGAAATATTGGAATATTACTCACATTTTAAATAAAAGCCTGCTCCCAAGCTTTAGTGAAGCCCGGGATGGCGCTGGCAAGTGACTTGTATTAATAATGTTAATCACTTCTAAAGAAAGATATTTGAATTTTGTATCAAACTGGCAGGACAACGTATAGGCTTAAGGATATTTGCTCAGAATAGGAAACGCTTCGACTTCTGTGATGAGGAAAACCAATCGCCAGAACACATACATATTTGGACCATGTGCCTAGATAATGAATTTCAGAAAGCAACACCTGTACGCAGGACGAAGTGTTATCCTTACTGACGTCAAATATCAGAAGTGTGTCAAGGAAGCACAGCTGGTGGCGACATTGTAGGGCAACCCTGTATATGTTAATGGCTGTACACTAGATCTTCTGGTTGCAAAACTTAAGGAACTCCTTCGTATCATTTCTGTGCTACTAAACTGTTGATTGATTTGCTGTAACAGGTCATAGACTAATGGCATTTCCATCTCTTGTTGTTGAGAAAAAAAAAAATATGATGAGTTGTTGTATAGACTGTAGCAGGGCTTTGGCTCACCCAAAATATTCGGTGTTGATTATTCTCTCCGGTTGGTCATGAATTTTATAGGATTGATATTTATCGTGATTTCTTTTATCTTATGAAGACATTTATCTTAGCAATCATACTGCTGATAGTGTAGCTGACGTATATTACAATAGTTGAATAGCATGATTGGCTTAAGAATCCCATTTCAAGTCACACGTAAAGACTAACGCAATATTCATATATCCATAACCGAAAGAGAATATAAGGCTGCAGGAGCTGTGGTGTTATTGGCAGTTGGTTGGACGAAAGTTTTAGAAAGACGATAATTGAACAATTGAATTATATCGCACTTTTGGATACTAAGATGGTGTTAGTGCGTAAAAGTCCCATACAATGAAGATAGAGCACATATGCAAACGTCAGACGATGTGTTATATACCAAAATCCAAGATATCTTATTATCTGTGGGCATATCAGCATCTGAATCACTGTTTTCTCAATATGGTTGATCAAAATAATTACGCAACAGTGTCTTTACGAAATCTTAAACTAAAAATTTATTTTATTTTTCATTTAAGTAAAAATAAATCATATAATGATTCGCAATTTGAATGCAATGTGCGAAATAATGTCAATCTATAAAGCTTATACAATAATAGTTAGTGTGTATAAAGTGTTTGTATGTATAATACAAAATAATATATAATTGTTTAACAAAATATGGATATTTATTAATAATACAATATTGCTTATTACATATATAAGCTATGGTGTCAGCATTAACAGTCAATCCTTATGTTAAACATAACTTAACAATAGCGAATGAAAAGGTCAAGATCACAAAGCTTTTGTGAATATTTGTCAATTTTGTAGCTTAAGAGCAGTATATAGGATGAGAACGACCGCCTAAGTTATGTATATGGGTGGTAAAAGGTGAGGATAAACACCATTCATACCAAATCTTTTGTTTAGAAACACAGCGCCAAAAATGTATTTCAATAGTTTGACCGGCTTTAATTTCCATAGGTTCCTACAGAAAACAAGGATATGAGAAATACGATAAAATAAGAAAAACAGAAAAAAGTTTAGCAATATTTAAACTTACCGAAAAAAGCCAAGAGCCATACCCGTGCTTGATGGGTGGTGGATTTGGATACGTCATTATATATCATTGTACAGAATACATTCAAAAAAAAAAAAAAGAAAAAAAAAAAAAAAATTTATCCTCGTATGCCACGTTAAACACAATCTAATTCGCTTTTAAATTTTTAAAACTTGTATAGCGCTATTATCGATACCTTCCACGATTTGCGATGTACAATTCGAATAGAGCTTTTGTTCTTCATCTTGTTGTAAATATTCTTACAGTAGCTGACTACAAACCACTTTCGCTGTGAGGTGCCTATGACTAGCATTTGGTTTGCTTTATCAGTGGATCAATGCTTCATGACGACAGCCTGGCGTACGGCATTGATGGAGCTTCGGAAGATCATTATGGATTTAAAATGACGACAGTATTTGCAGAGGTCATACTAATGCCCATCTGGCTGTTCAGCATGGCTTTGAGCACAATCTAGACAGCTCAGGCGAAAGCTGTCATTATCACCGATAGGACCCAAAAGTTCGAAACTATAAGGGAATGCCGCTGGGTGGCTATCCGCTTGTTCTGGTGGTGAAAATTCACGCATATCCTTGGAGAAAATATGAACATCTAAAATAATGATTACAAAAAAAATTGTTGTTGTTTTATTCATAAAAAAATGAATTTTGAAATGACGTTGTATACCTTTATCAGACCATAACTTTTTAGCTACCGCTGTTAGTGTGCGTATGCATTGGGATTTTTTTCGTATAAGTAAACTCTAACTTTACGTCCAGTATTGGCTGAAGCATTAAGGGCTGCTCTAACAAGGCCCGCGACAGCTCCTAATAACCATAATAACAGTCTGAAATAAGAAAGTTAATTTTGTTTGGTTTGTAATTGAATAATCGTTTTGCTTTAGAATATTTTTTAAATCTTACCAGTTTCTCGGCAATTTCCTCTTCTTTAACACGATCTTTTAAAGCAGCTTCTATAGCATTTTGATAGAGCTTATACTTTACAGGATCTTTTTCAAATATTTCATACGTATAACAATCCAAATTGTCATTCAATGGTTGTAAGGGTATTTCCAACACATCTTCATAACTAAAAACATAAAAATAAAATTAAATAAAAATACTATTTTCATGCCTACATCGCCATACCTTTGGAAAGGATGTGTATCCTCAAAAACCTGCCTGAAATTATTTAAATAATCGGAATACAAACGTAAACTAGCATCATTGGTATCCGTGGAGACAATTATATTGACATGGGCTTGCATAAAAAGTTTTAATATTTCTTGCCAGATTTTGGGAAGTACGGGATAATTATGTCTATTTCTTATGAACACTGTAGACGGTAAAATAATAGCTTCGACCGGTTCACCCAACCAGCGGGCAACAATGTTAGTATCGGGTCGTTCCGCTTCATTGAACTCCAGTACAACGCGCATTTTAGTACTGAAACCAGCGGCCAACCGAAAACGATTCCACCATTGCCAGCTATCCTGACTTTGTAGAGCTAAAACGTCATCTTCGGTTAAATCACGACGCCAGGCTGCCTGGGCTACTGAAGAATTGTATAAAGGAACTTGTAAGAGTACAGTGCCTGCAGGAAAATCACAATGATGCTTTAATATTTCAAATATATTTCTGCATAGATTAATTCACTTACCCTTCGATCTGCTGTTTAATATTTTCGCCAAATTAGAATTATTGCCACCCTTTAATTTGATCATGGTAAAACCACCATATAATAAATGTTCTGCCCAAGAGAGATCTCTTTTCAAGATCTCCTCAGAATTTTTACGCACTTGCTCATCTGATGAGTCGCAGTCAATAGTGTCTGTCAGCATTGCAATCACTTTGCCATTCCATTGATCGGGTGTGAGAATTAGATCACTGTAAGTATTGTGACTGTTTTTCATTCATGGGTTCACGTTCGAACTCCAACGGCATGTCCGCACAATTAATTGCGCGGCCACCACAGTGAAATTATTTTGATTGGCCGTTTCAATATAGCTGGGCAATTGGGTTGCCTTCTTGCAGTAGACAAATATAAGGCATTTTGATAATACGACTTTTAACGTTGTTGTTAAATTATTAAATATGATGCACGTTTTTTGTGCTACTCCACAGCAAAGACGCTAAAAATTTGTGACAGTAGCAGAAACAATAACAACAACGAACCACAGCACCGGTAAATAGAAAAGTCAATGAAGAAAAATATATTGGGATGAATAATGATGCCAGATGGTGAAAAACTGATAAACATCGAGATATAAGGGAAAATTATTATTATTCCCAAAGTGACTGTACAGGCTGAGAAATTGGAGTTGTTTCTATTTGAAGAAACATTTAAAATAGTTAGATAGCACAAAATCAAGCTTCTATATCAATCATCCTTGATCCTAAATGATGACATACGATTTATAACAGCATTTTAAAAAGTTTTTACTTTTAATATCGTAAATATGTAAAGTTTAGAAATAATAAAAAGGAACAGCAACTTGGCAACCCATCCGCCCGGCATAAACAACAACAAATAAACAATAACAGCGATGTCAACAAAAACCAGCTGATAAACGAAACTAATAAGACAAACAAAAAAGCGATTCAATGAAATTTAGTGCAATTTCTTAGTAAAATTCAATTATAATAAAATTTTTTATTATTTTATCTTAACGTATTAAAATTAAATTAATTTCCAACCATGGCAAATAAGGAGATCTTTTCGAGACACATTAAGTCGAATGTAAAACTGGCAACTCGTTACGATGCCGAGGGGCGTGAAGTACAAGTGAGTGTGAATCATGTTTTCTTCCTGTTTGAAACAGGATTTAAAATACATTTTTGTGCTGGCATTTTAGGTGGAACGCCGCGAAGATGTTGATGCCATCGCAAAAGAGCAGGAAACATTTGATCTTTTAATTAAGGCTGGCTACTATAGAGCCTGCATTAAGGGTTTGTCGGCATTCGATAAAGTGGTTGGCGGCATGACGTGGTGCATTGAATGCTGTGATTATGATGTTGATGTGGATTTGTTATTTCATGAGAATTTAACTATTGGACAAAAGATGTGAGTAACTGATGAAATATTTATTTTATTAAATAGCTAATAATGGTTGAAAATTATCGTACTTGTCCGAATGTATACTGGTCATAAAAACTCATATTTCTAAGGATTACCATAACTTACTGGCCATTACAAAACATTCATCAGAATTATCGTCCAGATTCTCACACTACTTATATTGCTTGTGTTAATTTTATCCATGAGTGCCATGGCAATAAGTTCCTTCCAAAGCTTTTGCAATAAGAACGCTAAAAGAAAGGGTTATCGAACGAAGTATAATTTTTCGAAGATCTCGTTTAGTAAACCAGCTTGCATCGTCGCACTATTAGCAGTTACAGAGAAGTACTGACATCATGTTTGAGACGAACAGACTCTTTGTATTTCTGGATATCTTTAACGACTTTATTCTTCTGTTAGGAGTTTAACGGTGCCTAATTTTCGATATATGTACTCTGTTGAACGAACGTTTTCTATGACTTAGCCACTGATATTGAACTGTTGCGATTTTCGAATGTTCATAGAACTGTTCGATGACTCACTCGTCTTGGCTTTAACAACATTTGTTTTCTTTTAATTTAATTTTAATCCTTAATTGTAGTGCATTGGTGGAAAAAATTGTTGCGTTTTGCCACAAATGAAATGCCCACATCGTATTGAACCACATCAAATACAAGGTTTGGAATTTTAAGTATACACCTGTTATTCAATGGTTGGTTAAAGAAATCGGTAAATATTCTTAAAGTAAAAAATAAATTGTTGATAATTCATCGTTTACTTTGAAACAGGTTGAAAATAGAGCTGAACGCAATTTACGTTTAAAACGGTTGCCATTGGTCAATCCATAATCATTATCAATATAAAAGTGATAAACAAATTGGAGAAAATACGTAACGCATCCAATTATATAAAGAGAATACAGGTGGGTGAGAATCTAGTTAAATGGTTAGACTATATTAAAATAAAATTACTAATTTATAGGATCTTTACAATCCCATACGCCAATACCAACGCAAAGAGCAAACAGAGGTAGATGAAAAGACCAGAGTCCATTTGACCCTGTTTAGGAGTACGGTGATGTGCTACCTCAACAAACAGCACAATATTCTGAGCATACAGACGAGGCATCTAAGGATGATTTAGAAAATTCGGTAAATTATTAAAATTTTTTATAAAATTTTTTTTGTTGTGATTCTTATTATTTATTTTTGCCAAATGCTTTTTCATGTGCGTGCATACTTTTTGTTTTCTACTTTATTTTGCGTTGTTACTAACACGGTTTTGTTTGCAGCTTGATGTTGAAAAATTACTTAAAAATCTTGTTCTTACCAATGAGGTAATATTCTGTCTGCACTTTAAATATGTTTTTTCTAGTTAAATAAAGTTTGCTTTTATTATGTTGCGACATTATAATTGACAGGATACTGATACAGCATCTCCACAAAAACTTGACAATGCCACACGTTTGGCATTGAAGCAACATTATCAGGAATTTATACAGGAAATGGAAACGGATGCAAAAGAATTGACCGAACAAAATCAAATTAAATCATTAGAAGCCACTAAATTAGCTTTGCAACGTAAATTGGAACGTAATGAACATGAAACCAAAGAGGTATTCGATTTATTGCAACAACAAAAGGAATTATTCAACAAGGAAAAACTACAACTAGAGCAATTAACAAAGGAAATTGAAGACTATAAACAAGTAGAACAAAGTGTGGATCCAAGGTAAGTGATGTAGTTTTTGACGATTGTTTCCCACGTTTATTAAATAAGTTTTATTTAAATTTAAGTCTCTTACAAAAAGTACAAAGTCTTCTTAAGCTGCACGATGAACTGAAAAAGGAAGAATCTGAATTTAAGGAGCATTGTCGTAAGGATTTGGCTGATTTACAACAGCAAATTGAGTAAGTTTCATACATATTGGACTATAACACCTGAATTACAACTTTTTTATGTCTTTTTCAATTCTTTAGGGAACTTGAAAAATTCAATAATCAAGATCCTGAGGAACAAGAGCAAGCAGTATCAAAAGAAAAGGAACGCATACAAACACTTAAGCTACAGTTAGCGAAACGTAATAGAGGTATAATGGCCATACAACGACAATTAGACAATACACCAGATCGTACTGAACTGGCACAATACCAAAGAAGATTCCATGAACTGTATAACGAAAGTAAGTCTGTGTTATTTTTGTAATAGAAGAAGAATTGAAAAAAAAAATTTTTTTTTCCCTTTAATTTCTTTAGTGAGTTCAAAACATTTAGAAACAAAACAGTATTACACCCTGTATAATACACTCAACGATCAAAAACGTTATATGGAAAAGGAATTATCACTGCTGAATTCCATTTGTGAAGCATATAATGAGGGCATGATGACAACACATGGCCGTGAGGAGTTTATACAACAATTTGAACAAATTGTAAATGGGGTCAAGCAGACAGAGCAAAAAGTTAAAACTAAATACGCCGAAGAGAAACGGCGACGTGATATGCTTAATGAAGAATTACAAGGTCTATTAGAATTACAGCGACAGTATGCGGCCGCTGTTAAACAATTAACAACGATGTGCACATATACGAAATCATTTAAAATCCATACGTAAGAAGTAAAAGGAAGAGAAAACAGTTTTTTTTTAAGTTTACATAAAGTAAGTCAACATGCTGAGAGAGAGAGAGAGCATAAAAGTAATGTAGACACACGTAAATTAAATTAAAAACTAGTTTTAATAATTTTCTTTTTAATTAATACACATAATGCACAAACACAAACACAACAAGCAATAAAATTCAAAATGAAAGAGAGATAATTAAAGGATTTAATTCTTATTTAATAAATTATTAATTTAATTAAGAAAATATTAGTCAATTTAATTAGTAAATATTACATTTGCTTATATTACCCAGTAACACTATATATTAGAATCTAATGTTATATTATTACAAAACAATTAATAAATTAATTATCGAAATTATTATAATATTCTATAAGTATAAAATAAATTCATAATTCTTTAGATAATAGAAAATGAAATACAATTTTGTTGGAATCAATCATCAATCTTGGTATGGCAGCAAATGGACATAGGTATAGTCATAGACGGCTTTGGTAAGCCTACACACTTATAGATCGGTGCCTGGCTTACCAGAAAGTAGGCCACATATGATGATGTCGATCGAAAAGCCTGGTGTGCAAGGCACAAATAGCGACCAAGTAAGTTATTTTCTTCACATTTTTATTTGAACGAATTGTAATAATACATGCAAAATACACAGGATAGGGTAGGAAATACACAAAGACTAGGGGAGGCCCATTGTTGGTACTTCTAGTGTTGCAGGCAAAACCAAATTAAATCAGACACAAAGAGAGACAGACGGAAAAGGAAACTTAGAAAGTTAGGGTAATAGAAAGAGAGGAATAAATTAATGATAAAAGCAGTAGGGAAGAGGATGATTATCTCCAGGTGAGTACTCCTGATAGACAATAACTCTCAAAGATCTGAGCCTTTGAAGACAGGCAAAAGATGTATTCAACAGTCTTAGGATCGTCTCCGCAACCACACATTGTGCAGAAATTACATATGCCCTGTTGTTCCACAAACTGTGTCTTCGACTTCAGAGCACAATGTCCAATATGATGTAATAATAGATTCTTGATAGTCTTCCTAACCAGTTTTAAGGCCCTTTACATTTTAGTGTCGACCAGTTTGAACCATATTAGTCTAAAAATTTTGCAATCTTGGCTTTTCCACCAGAACATGTTCATTCTTTGGTGTGATTTCTTGGGAGACCTTACTGATAGACTCAGGAAATAGTTACAGAGCGGCCTGAATGTTCATATAAATGAATACCCTTCTGATTCCTCACCTCCCAGTCAGGCCCATACTTTAACCCTTAGCGTACCATTTGCGATCTCGTTACCTGGAGAATGCAGTAGCGGCCTTGATAAACATAATGTTTAGGGAATGCTTTCAGAGTAGCTGAATGTATAAATGATTATTTCAATGGGCCTCCCGTTGGCATATCATTTGCGATCGCATTACCTGCAAGAATTCAAGAGCATTTTCAAGCGGACATAATGCTCAGGAAATCTACAAAAGATTTTCTTTTACTGATCAACTCCGTTGCTTTAGTGATTGCAGACACTGCAGTCTGGAGGACACATTGCACCCACCAGGACACTTTATGATAGCTTCGCAAACAGACAAATTGGAACAATCTTTGTTTCAAACAAGATTGATGGTCAGAAAGATTTTGAACCTCTAGGACATTCCCGAGACAGATCTTCTTGTGACTTCTAGTCTTAAGTTTACCTAGCAATATTATGTCAAGGTTTCTGCAATGATATTTGTTTCGAATTCTTGACATTTCGGGTTTAGAGAATCTAATAATGAGACCACATTTTGAGTCTTGAATATTTCAATTCCAACAAATTGTTGCATGTTCGCAATTTCGTGTTGAACATTTGAAAATTTCTTCTATAAAAATGTTTATTTTTGTAAAAATCCATTAATTGATTACAACAATTAAATTCAAATGACATTAATTATGGTTAAGAAACCATGCACACTCACACTTACCTACTCACTCATACATCTCAACAATTTCAGGATCATTTTTCAATGCAAATTACTGAAGAGGGATCTAAAGAACATGACTACACTCTAAAGCAAGATAAAAAACACTTCAATTCCAATATTATTGACCTTATGGAATATAATCATAAAAAATTTGATAGAAAAGTAGCCACCATTTCATTCGTACGTGCGTTATTTAACCAATTTTTTTTAAAACAAAACAGAAAGACGAAAATTTATAACGAAAATATTGGAAAACGTTGCGCTTGAATGGCAGGCAGAGATCCTTAAACAGAATAGACCAAAAGCACTTAATTAATTAATAGTTAATGTAACTCAAACAACATTGTAATGGGATAACCAGCCAAGGCAATTGAGCTATGCCAAGAGAAAGGGTGACAGATAAAACGAAAACCAAAAAAAGTTCTTTTAATTTCTTCGGTGTTTTGTTTTTCGTATATGAAGGGCATTCCACATTTTATTTTTTCAATTTACAAGCCTTTTATTTTTAAAATTTGCGATGTACATATCCGAAAGCGTAGTCGATAGGCCTTAAAATTCTGCCACGTCTAAACTGACTTATCTCTGCTAGGTCTCCTTCAGAGATTTTCAATGAGTTCTTCAACAATAGAGCCTTCAACTCTTCTTCTGTGGAAAGCAAAGCAAAGTAAATTTCCAACGATGCCTGTTGACTAGTTCAGGACGTACCTGATATGCTTAGAGAAACATATCTTCGCGACTTCAGGCTACATAGCGTTTCTAAAGTTTTCAATTACACGAGAATCGGCAAGTTAACGAAATTAAAGATTCCATTTTTCAATATTCTTTTGATAGGTTTTCTTTTGCTTTACCTAGAACGATAACTGGATGGTGTATGGCTTATACTAGCGCTTCAAAATGGGCAATAAAGTGCTGTTATAAGCGTCAAGCACTTACGTCAGGCCTTGAGCTTGAGTCGTGGACATCTAAACAGTTTGATATGGAGTGTACGTGTACTATAATAACTCCCTCGTAATATAGAACCACTGCATTATATTTTTCGTCTTTCTGTTCTCTAACACTTCACCAAATTGCTTTCGTATAAGCTTTTCGCGTAAAATAACCCATTTAAACTGAACCTTTTCCAAAAAAGAGCAACAAAACGAAAACAAAAACTAATACAACCACCACGCAACTCCGCTCATTCACGAACCTGTTTCATACCACAACAATTTCGATAATTTTATTATTGCCAGTACTGAATAAGGGGGGAGGGGGTTTACTGGTGTTAGCTTGCTTGCTGTTGCTTTTCTATCATTACTACGAGTAATACCCGCTGTCATTCGATTGTGTTGCTATGCCAACCAGAGAGGTGGGTGTTATAATTTCTAATTGACAGTTATGTATGAAGAAAAAAAAACAAACTTATCATCCCTAGAAATATAGACAAACATCGCAGACGGACAATTTAATACACTTTATACACTTGAAAATAGAAAATACAGACATAAATATGAGCACAAGCATTTGCTTGCAGGGTACATTTACTGGATAATAGCGGTATATGCGGTATTAGCTAGTCATTGACAAACAGCCAGCCAGTGGCGAATATCGCTAAAAGCTGTTAATGCAACTGTATTTAGAATGAGTAAAGAAGATTGAGAACAAAACTGTTGTTTGAATTTACAATATACGGTGCAATAAATCCAAAATTATTATGGAAAATTAATTTAAAAAAAGACGCGTTTAAAAAATTTATTAAAAATCGATGAAGGCAGAATGGAAGTGTAAAGGTTTTTGAACTCGTTAACTGGCTTAATTAAACCTGAGGTTGTTAGGATTGTAATCGTAAGTTGGGGAAAGGCGTGAAATAAAAAATTTATTTAAAATTCTGTGTAACTCAAAAGTTATTTGTGGCTCTTCGAAAAGTTATGATGCTGATCTTACTTAGCTAAGTATTCTGTCGCATAAAGCAATTTTATCTAATCTGGCTTATTACTCTTCTGACTTTTCGTTTAAGTACAGATTGTGTTCTCATATTAAATCCATTTTAAAACAAATTCTCAGTTTAAAAAAGAAGTTTAAAACCCAAGAAGTTAAAGAGCCTCTCTAATAATTATTGTGGTCGTGTATAGGTGCCGTTATATTGCGACAACACGATCTATTGTACTGCCCTCAATTTGTATTGAGTATTCCTATGTCTCCCTCTCCTTAAAACCTATTACCCTGACAAACAACAAGGACAACAAGGTGCTTAGCACTCATACACTGCATTTTAAGATGCATCAATGCCTCATAGTTTCAAATTATGTGTACTGATGATTTATTCTAATACCATAATAGCATCCACGAGATGACTCCCATTCTGAAGAAGTGTACATCGAGTCTACAGAGCCGTCGTTTAGTAATTTCCGATTATTCCTGAACGGTCTGAGGCATAACTCAAATCTTCTTTTCTCTTTTCCATTTCTTACCTTCTCTGTCATTGAGTATATCGTTTCCAACATCTCTTCCCCTTCAAGAAAGAATCTTAACATAACAGCAAGCATCGAAGCTCTTCTTCTTCCTGGCTGTTCATTGTGGCAAATTGCTACAAGATTAACTGCCACAATTTAGCAAAGGTTAACCTTAGCTAAGGGACAGACAGTGCACGTCCGAAAACAGCTTAAACAGAGTTGGCTAAGATACAGAGGCTAGCATGTGTTCTGGTAATTCGGAGCAGTGAAAACCTTTTCCACAGTGGCACTGAAGGCTTCGTTCTTTGATCCAAGATTCTAATACAAGACTCATCAGAGGCTTTCGTTTCCTAATAAATCAATACGCCGACAGCTCCTCCTTTAACTCTTCTCTGGACAGAGCCAGTAGACTTTATGATTTTGAAATATGCTTAACAACGAAACTTAGTAACAAACGTGTATGGAGTAATCGTTTAAAGGTACACTTTAAAAGGTACACTTGCTTGAAAGGCTATAAGATAAGGAAGATAGAAGCAGAAGCTCTTTGTAGAGCAAAGGGATTTGAGGCAATCTAAACTTTTGTTGTTGAAGTAGAGGAAAATTTGAGTCATTCGTTAAGACTGTTCGGGAATAACCAGAGGTTAGTAGTCGGTAATCAGAGTAAAAGATTACTTCCTTAGAGTGGGGATCGTATTGAATCCAACATGTAGATTCTTTGATGATGAGAAGGAACCATCAGAACACATACATGGACCCTGAGCGGCGTTAATAAATACACTTTTACATACATAATTGGTCAATACAACCCTTCAGCCTGGATTACGACCGCACACCACTTATGTTGTGTGTTTTAATTTTATACATGAGGGGCTGAACCTACAGTTTAAAGTCTACTCTGAACGACAGATTTTTGGGAAACTTTTCATGGCAATTTAATTTACTCTTTCAGAGTTTTTACCAGAACCTTGCTGAGACGAAGGCGCCGATGAAAATTTTGTCATATTTCATTTCGTTGGGGAACTAGGGTTTGAACCGTGGTTGCGCGACTAATAGGCCATCACACATCATACGAAAATCTGGGTGCAGACCAAGTGCTGGTTAGGGAATTGTCTTTGTTGATACCGTGCAACGTTCTGAAGTTTGTCAGGGCAATAGGCTTAGCGAGGGCTAACGCTATACAGCTTGAGGGCAGCACCACAGATCATATGATCGCAATGTTATAACACTTCTAAAGCACATCCATAATTGAGTTTTGTTTTCTTCTGCTATGGTGGCTTCTGACATGCTGCTTAGATTTTTTACAAGTTATTTAAAAATGTCAAAAAAAAAAATGGTTAGGAGCCGTTGAAACCTTTGCTGTGTCTTATCTTTTTTAATCTTTAATTTCTTTGTTGTTGTCCTCCCAGCATCTGGAAAAGCGCATTAAAACACTTCAATATGCCAGTTAGTATTTTTTAATCTCGCTTTTGTTATTTTTAATATCTTTATCCACCAAATACTTGCAGCATTCCTCTTACACCATAATAAATATATTCTTTTCTCCTTTTCCTTCCCTTTGATGGTCATGTATTTACTCTGTGGGGATCATTTAAGGATTCATTGCACTCATTTGTGTCACATTATTTATTACTTTTTCAATTTTTTTTTTCAACAAAATTCCGAAGAGTATTTTTGACTGTCATTTGGTTGCCTCATTAATTTTCCTTTTGAGAAAGTGTTGGAGAATATTAAAGAAAAAAAGCATAACAAAAAAAGAAAATAATTTGCTTCTCCTTTCAAATTTCATGGTCATGGTTTTTTTTTTTTGGTTTTTCTTGTTCAATGTTTCTTCTTCTTGATAATCATGAAAAAAAAACATGCCTTCAGAGAAATTTGCGAAAAACAGCAACAAATAAGTATGAGTTTTTTTATCTTCGGTTTTTAGACCAGAAACATCTTTTATTCGCTTGATTAGGAGGATAATTGCTGGCATGTTTAGTAAAAATTAATTTCTTTTTTTGTTTTTATTGTTGGTTTGTTGGATTCGTTTTAATTAAAAACAAAGTTCAAAAAGGTGATTTAAGTTTGGATTTTGATTTGCTTGATTGGGTTTCATTTGTTCTAATACACAGCACTGAACGAACAATGGTTGATTAAAAGATAATTACCCTCCATCATGTCGCAAAATGATATTTCATAGGAAAAGTGAAAGTGGAAGAGGAGAAACTGATTTCTTAGAACATCAACATGAACATCAACATCATAACCATGATGTTCGTTTTTTAAAACAATCAGGCTTCTTTTTTTTAATTTTTTTTCTACTGAATTTCGTAAAAATATTCAAATGCTTGATTATTTTGTTAAGAGCTTTACCGATTGGAATTATTTGGTACCCTACAGCACAATATATCCGACATTACTTAATCGAACAGAAAACTTTCAACATGCATTCTCTGATGATCGTTATCGTCATGAAGAGGTGCTACAGTATTGCGTCAATACGACCTATTGTACTGCCCTTAACCTAAGTGGGGTATCCGCATAATACTTTTTCCGAGTCTATTGCCCTAACAAACTTATGCACCGCGATGTTTTCTCCTGGAATGCATTAATGCCACACAGGTTCCAAGCATGTTTTCTGATGATTCATCCAGAGTGAGTCTACGTGTTGTATTCGAGACAATCTCCATTCTGAACAAGTGTAACTTGAATCAACAGTGCCCTTTTAAAAGTGTCCTTAACCTCTGGTTATTGCTGGATATGCGCCTTTAATATGCACTGAGGAGAGTTCCAAAAATGTGTTCTGACCTTACATCCTCATCATTACAGTATCTACGTGTGTTAAATACGAGACAATCCGAATTCTGAACAAGTATACTTTGAGTCAACAGTGCCCTGTCAAAAGGGTTTCTAATCTCAGATTATTGCTGTATAGCCGGATGCATGACTGCAAACTCCTCCTTTTGTAGTTTGCCAGCATAAGTTTTGATTGTCTTAAAAGTATTTATTTTAAGAAGGGTCCACAGATTAGTCCCGCTTGAAAACACGCTTGTCCTACAGGCAGTAACACAATCTCTTCGATTTAAGCTCATACCAGGCGTGGGGTCTGTTGACGCCCTGATTGTTCATAAGATAAGTTTGCAGTCAGATAAGTTAGTTCACAACCTCATAGAGAAAAATATCCATAAGTTTGAGGAGAATTTTAGCAATCTGTAGTTCTAAGGCATTATTTCTAGTTCATTCAACCGATGTGAACCTCTAATTCGGATTTTTGTTTCATATGCAACCGTACAGATAATGGCATCCCTGAGGCGACACCATTCGGGTGTAAAGGGTAAATTTGTATGTGAGTTGCGCTTTATTTAGATGGATTTAGTGCTTCTCTAACAGAAGCTGTATTTTCGCTAGTACATACAATGCTTTGATGCTTCAAACCTTGAATAGTAGGTGGGTTATATTGACCAAAATCCCCCGTAATGCTCGAAAGGTATACGTTTGAATGTCCACTTTGGTCGTAAGTTTTAACCTGTTTCGGTACACTGCCGATGAATGATATTTTACAGAACCAAGGCTTGGCAAATCAATGGAAAATATTACTCCGATTAGTGATTCTTACTTCTCTGAAGGCATAGATATTATTAAAACCATTCTGTTGTGTATATCCGCACTTCAAGTTAGTTTTGAGTCTAAAAGCGGCCTTAAAGAGATGACCTTAAATAATCTTGCACTTTCTAGTGAAAAATACAAGCTCAGTAGAAGTTACAAAAGTTCTCCAGTTCGACATTCACCCCATTCGGCACAATCCCAGAGTAAATTAGTTTTGGTTTCTATGGCCCCTACACTTGGGGAGGACAATAACCCATTTTGGTATTATAAAGGACTTTGTATCCAGCTTTTTCTAAAAGTTCTTCAAGGATACTAAGGTTACTTTACAAATATATGAGAGGCCTATTTAATATAAACACAAATTGTAATTTACTAATCTATACTTGATGAGAGGCCTATTTATCAAGTCATCAGCAATTAATACTCCTTGGTTTCTGGCAATCATTTGGTGTATGATATTAAGGTAATTATTATTCATGACTTGTGCAATAAAAACCGTTTAATTACTGTGTGTTCTTTAACTTCTCTTAATTAAAAAAAAAAAAAAAAAAAAAAAAAAATTCTTTTATTCATCGAAAGCGACATGGCTTTCTTCCTTAATAATTAATTAAATTTCTCTTTTTTTGTAGTACGTTTACAATTTAAATATCAAGTTTTTTTTTTATTATCAATGTTCTCTAATAGCGTTTAAGATTCTATTGTTTTTTGCATTTGATGTCGTGCGTTGAAGTATTTGTGTAGTAACATTGGCCGTAACCTTCATGCAATATAATGGTGGTGTGATATGATATGATGGTGAGCGAGTGTAACTGTAAAGAATGGAAGGACGGTTGGAATGTATTGCATGCAACAGGTTTCGATTTCCGGCTTTTACGCATACAAAAATATTTTACCTCGTTATTGGAGTATTGCTTGTACACGTACATGCTTAGGCACATACAACTACAACGACATTTTTTAGATGCAAATGGTAAAGGAAAAGCTTTTATTTTAATCCTAGCAAAACTTTCACTCTCTCCTTCAGTGCGTAAGAGAGTGAAAGTATTGCAAAAGCTTTCGATTGTATGTGTGTGTGTGTGCGCGTATTTGTATATTTTAATGGCAATTATAAGAAGACATCTTTGCTGTTGTGGATACATGAATGAGTGAAAGTATGAATGAATGAATGAACGAATGCATGCATGTATGGTTGATACGACAAACATCCCTAGAGATGCGTTTATCATTCCAATTTTTATCGTAAACACTTGTACGAACGAACAAAAAAGACGAACGCTAATATTACTTATCGCTCGTTAGAGTTGGCTAAGAGTATGTGTTTTTATGTACAGCAGTGGCAAGTAATTTAGTAGTTCTATTTCAGAGTAAGGATTTTTCTTCGAAGCAACGAAATAGATTTGCCATCTTAATTGGACAAGTAATTTAATGCTGAGAAAAGTTTCCTTCACTATAACTCTACGATGTGGCTCTCCATCTCACCATATAATCTGGCGATTTAATGAGTTTTCTCATTTGCAACGTACTGGATTGCATTTATTGCCCACTTTGCCTTATGGAAGTGATAGTGGTGCGAGATTTCCACGTCTGGTATACATATATTGCTCCTTCAAGTCAAATAACAAATAGGCCTGAAATGTTCGAGTGGCAATACAGCTCGACAGTGCTCTATCAAAGGGTTACTAACCTCAGGTTATTGCTGAATAGTCCGATGCATGACTCCAGTCTCCTCCTGTTGGACTTTTTGATTGCTTCAAAAGCATTTATTTTAAGAAGGGTTTACAGAAAAGTCCCACATGACCGGTGACCCAACAGCTTCTACAGACAGTAACAAACTGTCTTCGATTTAAGCTTATGCCAGATGTGGGCTCGGTTGACGGCCTGATTATTCATAAGATAAGTATTCATTCAGGCAAGTAATACCTGAGACAGTTTCCAATCTTATATAGAAAAACATCCTTCAATTTGAAGAGAATTTCTGCAATCTGTTCGTCTAAGGCATATTTTCTAGCTCATTTATCTGATATGAAGTCAATCCCTAAATAGTGCTTTTGATTCGTATCCAACCGTACAGATAATGACGCTTCTTAGACTCCGTTCGAGTTGAAGTAATGGATAGGTTGGTGTCTAAGAGGCACCGTTCAGGTACAAAGGGTTAATTTTTGCATGAGTTGGGCTGACAATAATACGAATTTGTCAATCCCAGATCGTTCTCGTGTCATTACGTATCTCCATGCATATAAGGATTAAATCATGCTACAATTGAAACCGTCTGACCATTCAAAACGCCATAAGTACATATGCTGAATGGGTTTCAGAGCAATAGGTCTGTAATGTTGATTTTTAGAAAAAAAATTGTTTTTGAGTAATGAAGCTCTCTCTAAGCGGTTAAGTCAACAATTAAAATTTTCAGTTGAAAACAATGTTTTTCTGACGATAAAAAATTAAAAAATAATGATAATATAATAATAACATATCTAATTACTTAACAGCAACTGTAATTGCCTTTGTTCGGCAATTTGGCTCGTGTTGTTGGATGCTCAACAACAATGTTGAGCCAAATAACTGCAGGCATCAAACATTGTTTTGTATGCCCCAGTATCAGTAGAGTAATGTGAAGCACCATCATTATGTTTCAAACCGGGCATGATAACGAACCTATTTAACGGTATATTTCGTTCATAAAGAAAAAAGAAAAATAAATACTAAAATAAAGTAACAACAAATGATGAATTTTTTAAATGACGTTGCCTTTGTTAAGCAGAAAAATGTTGTTGATGTTATTTAAAGAATAATAAAAAAACAACACAAAACAAAGGAAATTAAAAGGATAATAAAGAAAGTGATTAAAAACTAAACAAAAAAAAAGTTGTTTTTATTTACGGAAAAATTAAAAAAAAATTATAGAATTAAAAAAAAAGAAGAAAGAAGAGAAACAAAAAAGAAAATAAAAAATTAAAAAAAAAAATAAAAATAAAAATATTCGAAACGTTCAGTTGTGTGCATATGTTTTGAATGAAACATAGGAATGCAAAATAAAATGAAATAAAAAATAAAAAAAAAAATGTCTTACCACGCGCCATCTTTATTTCCTTCCCTAAGTGTTATTGTAGTTATTATTGTTGTTTTTAACGCTCAAAATTCAACAACAGCTGTAAACGGCATTTGAAACGTAAAAAAGCTTTGAAAAAAAAATTTTGAATTTTATGAGCGTTTGTATAATATGAATATTTCATTAAATTAAAACAAATAAAGGAAAATAACGGATTTCTTTCTTTTTTTTTATAAAAAAAAAGTAAAGAAAAAAAAGAAAAATAAAAAACCAAAACAGGAATAAAAGTCATCATTATTGAAGCATTTGCATTTAAATGTAAAAAATTTCTAGAAAATAAAAAAAACCCAAAGAATTTATTTAACAGCACTAAACAGCCAGTGAGAAAACAATATAAAATTTAATTAAAAAATTCTAGAAAAAAAAATCGAATTAAAAATGGAAATAAAAATGGAGAATTAAAATAAGAAAGTGTTTTTAAAAAGAATCTTTAAAAAGAAAAATCCTGTGCTATAATATAAGAAAAATTAATTTTAAATCTTAATCTACCTAAAAAGTCCTTGTCTATGATTTATTTCTATTTATCCTTAAAAAACACATGCCACTCTATGTTGACAATTTCCCTTCTTAAAAGCATATTCTCTGTGAGTGTATTTGTAATTGATTTTCTTTGGAACATCAGAAAATTTTAAATCTTCATTTGTGGCAGCATACATTCTTTATTGTGGATTGAATTTGTAACTCATTTAAAAGGTATGTATGTATGTATGTATGTATGTATGTAAAGAAGTTTTTATATTAAAATAAAAATCACATCCATAGGATAATAAAAAAAAAGAAATTAGTTAGCCTGTGGGTTTAAATAAAATTTATTTCAAACTTTTTTAAATTTTGTAGAGAAAAGAATAGCAAGTGTTAGCTAACTTAACCTATCTCACTAGTATTAGAGACTTCTTTCAAAAACCAAAAACTCTCAGAGCAAAATAAGATTGCAATGAAAATTTTTCAAAAATCTGTCGACTTTAAACAGCGCCACTCATAAAAAAAAAATAAAACACCCACAACATAGTGGTGTCTGAAGCTAGGTTGTAATCCTTACTAAAGGTTATAACAACCAAATAGTAAGTAAAACTCGTAAGACATTTTCTTTCCATTTAAACCGTAGTACTTCGGTATTTTTGAATACTAAGTTTGCCGATAAATATATGTAAGGCAACGAGACGATTAATTGTACTGTCCTCAACCCATATAGGGTATCCCCATAATGCTTTCTGCATTTCTGTTGCCCTCGCAAACTTTAGGATACTGTTGGGTGGCAATAAGAACAACTCCTTAGCTATTACTTGATAAATTGCTTCTTCTGAGATGCGTTAACGTGGCACAAGCGATTCGTTTTCCTCATCATGGAGTCTACATGTTGAGTTTGAATCGAATCCTACTCTAAAACAAGTGCACTTTGACACTATAATGCCTGGTAAAACGGCGGTTTCTATCCTCTGCCTACTTCTCGCTAGCTTGATACGTAATTCAGATTACTTTTCGTTGTAACTATCTAAGAAATTTAATTTAAATTGTTTTAAACTCGAAGGATTTAAGAAGAGTGCCCCTCTTTAGTCATTTTTCTTTTCGTTGAGTATGCCTTTTCAGTAACCTACCCCTAGTTCGCTGAAATGTTCTGATCTTATCGGTGGCGTAGAAGCTACTATTCGTGAGATTTGATTTCCCAACTGGGATAAAAGTCTGCCTAGCTTATTCAACTTTCAATTTTATTGTATCCCCAGTCAAGTTCATAAAAGCTGAGTGCTTGGATTGCTGTCTGATCATCAGATAGCATAACTATTTCCTATCATTTGTAGTTGAATTGAACAAATCTTTCGATGACGTTAACTTTTACTAGGTAGTATTTTCTGTCTCTATAATGTAACTCAGTCTGTATACCATAGAATACTCTCTCTCACTCTCTTTCTCTCTCTGAAAAGTGTATGTCATTGCGAAGCATTTCCAAAAATCATAGAGTTTACTAGGGCTGTCTAGGGAACAATTAAGAAAAGTATTGTCAGTTTGGCCGCCGCTGTCTAGTAAGTAGTGTGTTGGTTAATTGGACGTGAAGCCACGGTTCAAACTGCATAGCACACATCTCCTATAAAACGAAATATTAAAAAAAATATTTCTTCGGTGGTTGCCTCTCAGCAGAGTTCTGACGAAAACCCTGAATAAAATTGCAATGAAAAGTTCCTCAAAAATTTGTCGTGCGGAGTTGACTTCAAGCTGTAGATCCCGCCACTCATGTATAAAAAGGAAAACACACAAAGTAAATGGTGTGAGAAGTTAGGTCGTAACCTTGACTGAAGGGTTGTAATGGCCAATTAGGTATGTTATGTATGTATGTATGTATGTATGTAAATATGTAGTTATGTATGTTTATTTGTATGTATGTATGTATGTATGTATGTATGTATGTATGTATGTATGTATGTATGTATGCATGCATGTATGTATGTATGTATGGCTGTATGTATGTATGTATGTATATCCTGCTAGCTTCATTACAATTATTCCTAAGGCTTTCCATTTCTCTCTCATTGAAATCTCTCGTAAAACTATCTTTATCATGTTACAAGTTTCTCTACAGGACCTTTAGCTTTCCTACAAAAACCTTGGCAACCCTATTTATGGCTTTGTTTCCTACATTGTATAAAATATATGACTTTTTCATTTTTGTTTTTGGTTTTTGCAAATTTTAAAATGATAACTTGTCCATTTAGTAGTCATGCCATCCATTCATTGTCTTCCATGATAAATTAAATTTACAGAAACAGGATGTTTAATAGAAAAGGAGAAGACGAAAAAAACTAGAAAACTCAAAAACAATAGAATAATGGAAGAAAAAGTAACAGAGTGAAAAAAAATTATTATTTTTTGCTTGTTTTTGTGTTTAAAAAGGAAGTGCCAGAAGACAAAAACACAAACCAACACTTCTAAACAACTGACCACAATAGAACGAAATGTTTTGTGGGTGTGCGACTAAATTCTTGATAATTTGATAAACTTATTAAAAAACAATACCTTTTCACATTATTATTGTTGTTGTTATTATTTACACTCTACCGAATCTTGTTAAGCTTTTATCAGTACATTTAAAATGGAAAACATAGGGGCAATGAATTTTAAATTTAAGAAATATTTTAAATGGAATTTGGTAACCATTCTTCAAATAATTGAACATTTTCTAACAATTGTGGTCGAAAAGAAAAGTGAAATTATTTGGCATATTAAATGTTGAATACGTAAATTATGCAGTGATTACAACAAGATATTGTTTGTGAAAAAATCGCAAATCATTGTGGAATTTCTATACGATTTACGTTTAAAAAGCAATTACAAAACCCGGCATATCCCATTTGATTTTATTTAACCCTTCCCGAAATCCACTTCAGCAACATATTTTAACCGCTATAAATTACTTTAAAGCGCTTAACTATGAATCTGAGTAATTAGAGATCTAAACTGTTGAAGGTAAAATTGTTTCAAAAATTTATAAATAAAGAGGCTTCAATTCCCCTCCAAATAATTTACAAATCCCTATTGCTAATTGGCGTCGTTTAGAGGTGCCATAGTACTGCAGCCACATGATCTATTGTACTGCCTATATTCCTATAATTTCATCCAAGCCTATTGCCCTTTTAAGCTTCAAGATTCAGTTCAGTGTCAACAAATGCAATTCCCTGCTCTGCATCTGGCCCAGGTGTTCCCTTTGTAAATGCATAAGGCACCACAAGTTCCAATTCATCACAGAATTATAGTTTGGGTGGTACAGTGGTCTATATGTATACAGTGCAATGCCAAAAGGCTGATTACTAACCTCAGGCTATTCGTAGCATGCAGTAAAATCTCTCATGATCTCTCTCAATTTACTTAGCAAAAGTTTAAATTGTCTCATACCCATTTAGTTTGAGAAGCGTCTCTGTCTCCAAACATCTCTACCCATTTCTTAGAAAGGTTTTTCTCTAATACTCCTGCTCACAAAGCTAGAGAATTACGAGGGCGAAATTTGAAAATCCAAGTACTCTCTGAAACAGCAGTACACTGATAAAAAGATGCGTATGGGGAAGATCATAAGCCTGTTTATTCCAAATAAGATTGATTTGTAAAGGCGTAGTCTAGTAGCTAATGTGTTAGCTGATTAGACATGAGGCCACAGTTCAAATCCCAGGTCAAATGAAAATTGAAAAAATTTTTTCACTGGCGACTTGCTCTCAGCAGATTTCTGGCAAACACTCTGAGAGTAGATAAAACTGCCATGAAAAGTTTTTCAAACAAATCTGTCGCTCTGAATTGACCTTAAACTCATATATAAAATTAAAACACACACAACATAAGTGGTGTGAGAAACTAGGTCTTAATCCTGACGATAGGATTGTAATGACCAATTATGTATGTTAAGGGCGACAGTTGTTCTTATGGGATATTCAACTTTATGTGTTTGAATCCCATGGATGCAGCGATATAGCAAATACGAAGTGTGTAGAGAAAATTTCTGAACACTTCCTAGCTCTTTCTAACCTAACTTTTGTACACATTAGATATATTGGAATATCACGGATGATGCTTTACCAGACTTTACTCCTATAACGCAATGACAAATGCCACACACTATTATTCTAGAGACTGATACAGTCAACCTATATCACCTGCTCGGCTGTAAGCACTTGCTTTGCTTACTGAATCAGAAACAAAGCTAAGGAATAATAAAAAGCTGGACATTCTCTCTGATTCCTTTCAAATGAATTATAATAAAAATTCAGGACATTGTGATGATTTTTAAATCCGAACTGCCATACGCTATACTTTCTCGTTTAATACACTGAGGCAACTCTCTGGTCACTGACGCCATGTAATGACAAAATGTTTGGGAATACTTTTCATATTAGAAAGGATTCATAGTCCTAATAAGACTGATATCTGCTGCAATTAGTCGTTAACCTTCTTATTTTCTCAATAAATTCTAAACTAACATTATAATTTACAACAATTGTTGTTTTTTTAGCAGCACTGACATTAATACATACACAGACATGTGGTTAAATGCTTGAGTATGGAAGAAGTGAAATGTATGGAAGTGAGTATGTTAAAAGTGAATGTTTGTGAGTGTTAGTATAAATAAATAAATTTGTGGTTAAACATCAAGTGTTCATTTGCACGTTTAACTTAGTTATACATATCACATACACACATTGGTATATTGTATTATGTATACATACATACATATATGTATACACGAGAGTGGGGCATAAAGGCAGTGACTTTTTGAATAAATCAAAGGTTTTCTTCTTCTTGAGCTTTACACATTTTAGCCCCCTTTGTTCCAATTTTTTGTTCCCTGAAACAAATCAGATTTTTGGGAGCCTTTTTTGTTGAGTAAAATTTTTTACCTCTGGTTTGGAAACAGGAAATGGTCAATCAGAATTAAATCTGAAGCATTAAGCAAATGATTCGCAGCCTACTTCATGGTTTTCTGATATCTAAGCGGTAATGTACCGTCAATGGTTGTCACTTGTTGTCAAACACAAACTAAATGGCGCAGTTTGTTGAAATGCTAATAGAATGTACGTCACAGACACGAACATTGTTGCAGTGAGTATGGTAGAATTCAAAAAAATTCCGAATTTATGGAACTACCGTCGTATATATAAGAATACTTATACTCATTATCAACAATAACAGTAAAATCAACATACAAATATTATTTTTGACATTGCTATTGTGAAAACATACAGGTGAGAACACGGGTTACATATGTACATATATATGTATATGTATGTGATTATATGTGGTATATATATTTATGCATTGTATATAAAGTGATTCATAATTTTAACACACTTGATGTTTTGACTTAATGACGCCTTAACTTAACTCAACAAATTATAATGATGAATTATAACCGGTGTTGGGCAATTCTTAATTTCAATTTGCGTTACTTTTTTTAAACGTTTATTGCAAAAATTTAAGCCTTATTAGGCGCAAGCCAATGATCCAAAGCCCAGCTTAAAAATCTCGAACTAAACGAAATATAAAAAATTCTGCAAATTGTTGGCAACTACTTTGAGAGTACGGAACCGACTTTAAGCTATAGGTCCCGCCACTCATGAATAAAATTAACACACAAAACATAAGTGTTGTGAGATGTTAGGTCGTAATCCTGACTGAAGAGTTGTAATAACCAATTATATATGTATGTATGGGGTATGAACACAATAGCCAATCCGAAATGTACCGAAAATCTTCGAAAATCGAATACTCCCAAGTCAACTATGCTACCACGCCATAGAGAGGCTCACGGCTTATGAGCAACTTATATAGTGTCAGTTTCGTCGCATGAAAGAGGTGCTGTGCTACTTAATTGCCTATTCAAGGCACAATAACACACGTTGCCAACTGTGCTTCTGCTCTTGATCTCCAGGGTCTTTGAGGTCTGTGCTTCCATGCTAAAATTATCACTTCGGAACCGCACAAATCATCTCTTGAAAATCAATAGAACATACTCAGGGTAATCTATGGTAAGAATACATAGAGCTTCTGGTTTACGTTTTTAAAATTGACGAAGTTTGAAAAGAAAAACTTTCTGCATTTTTAATTTATACTCCTTATCCCATGACTTTTAATGAAAAGTTAGAGAACCCGTTTGTTTTTTTATCACATTCTCTCAAGGGTTCAATGGCATTAAATAAGAAGAAAACCAAACCACCAAGATTTTATAGGCTCACCAGACTTTAAAATTGTTTAAAAATGTCATTGGCCTTGAACAAACTTTTACGATTTTTTTAGTTTTAATAGTGATTGCAATTCTAAAATTACTTTCGGGCATAAGGTTGGCTTTATAGATTGAATTTTATTGTTTATAACACCCATACATATGTACATATGGGAACAGTTTTTCATGTTTATTTACTTTGCTCATTCACGCTGAATGATGTAAAATTTGATACGAGCTGGTATTTATTGACAACATACATGAGCCAACACGTGTGTACATATGCAGTCGTAAATGTTACTCGTATAACATATAACACCGAAACGTATCATATTTATTTAACAAATAAACTTAAACAGGGTTTCCTAAACAGTATCAGTATCATATATTCATCTAGAATGATTAGCTTTGAAAAATAATGTTCGCAAGCCACTGTAAGGTAGATGCAGTAGGACTTCCTGGCAAACCGAAACAAATTTTCATTCTAATTAAGAGTCTTCCACTTCTCTCCAAATACTGCAGCCATAATAAGAAAATTTCTTCGCAACTACACCAATACTACAATCCCATTTTCATTATCAATTTCATAATGAACGTTATTTCTAGGTAATGCAGATGGCAACCCTATCATTCTAGAACATGTAGTATATGTAATAGATTTATCGCAATTATCGAAGTAAGATATTTTAGATGCTTTGTCCCAGTTTGTTGTTCATAAAGGATAAAGATATTCAAAATATAACCTGCCAGAAAAATTCTCAGAGCTACAGGTGCATGAATATCAGCGTGTACGATTAAGTAGTTTTCTGGAGGGAATACAATTCCTCTTCTGTTGGCCAGAGCCGGTCTGGGAGAGTGACGAATTGTTGGTTCGTAGGTCTAAATTCTTTGTTAGAGGCTTCTATTTGTTTCTCATTGGATACAATATGACTGCGAATGACAAAATTTTCATGGCAATTTTATTTACGCTCAGAGTTTTTGCCAGAAATTTGCTGAGAGAAAGTCATCCAAGAAATGTAACATAGGGTTTAAACCATAGACTTACGTCTACTAGACTACAACGAAGTCCTTAATTATATGGACGTTTATCAGCGAGATGTCTGACCTAGGGTTTGAACCGGGCCTTACGCCTACTAGACTATGACGAAGACCTTAATTATATGGACGTTTATCAGCGGTTGCGTTGACACGAAAATGATGTCGTTTGCAAGACCATTATCGCTTGATCTTACCAACGGACTAGGAAGCGTGCCTGGAAGTAAGTGTTAACACAAAGGCCTATTGAGTAAATATAGGGACAGGCGATTGCTTTACAATACTATTAAAAATCCAGGAACATTTTCAAGATACTTAACCCTGGCTTCGCCCTTGTTTACATACATATCCTTGCTTATATAAAAACATATTTAAATATTCTAAAAAGTATCACAAAATTTGTCAAATATATCTTGTGATATTGCAAGATTCTACATAGAAAATGTCCAAAAAGATTGATGGATTATAGGGAAACGAAGACCAACACACCTATTACAAGTGGAAGAACACTGGCTTACCTATTACTTTAGTGTATGAATGACATCAAGTACAGAAAAATAACAAGCCATGCATGTATGTGTGAGAGAAACAGTGACAGAGAGAGAGAGAGAGAGAGACAGAAAGATAGAGAAATAAATTGAAAAAATTTTTAAAATTGTGGCTTGTTTGTGTGCTGTTATAAAAACCACACATCCATAATCCAACCGTGTGTCTGTATGTAAATGTGTATAGGAAAAAGAGGATGTTACCGCTTGTATATGTGCATACAAGCGTAAGTGTTTACTTTCAATGATTATTTTAAATTGAATAGTCACAACATACAATACGAGTAAAATGCCTGCGACAACACAACACTCCGTAGTATACAACATGTATAGGAAGCAAAGGAGACAAATGAGAGAACTGTTAGATATAGTACCTATGATGTGTGATGTGGTTCGCTTTTCAGTTTTGAAAATGATTATTCTCTATTTTCGTTTTTTAATTGCTTTCATAACTGCTTTATTTTATGATGATTTAATAGAGAATTTCTTTATGAAGAGTATTTTCAGTGCTTGAGTGTTGTTTGTTGCGCCAGGTCTTAAAACATTTTTATTTTTTTATTTTTTTATTGAATAGATTTTCTAATAGACTCTATCTCAGGTCTTTTATACACACACATACACACGTATTCATGCACATACACATTGAATTCACATTTCGTTAGAAAATCGTTTTTCGCATTTAAAATTGGAATGAAAATTATTGGAAAACCCTGAAGACTATCTATCAGGTGGGTGTTTTTGTTTATTTTAAATTTGTTTTTGTTGCTATTGTTGTCGTTGTTTTTGTTTTTTATTTACAATAAATATTTATTTTGCGTAAGTGTTTATTTGACTATTAAATAATAATTTATTATAGGCTTTGCAGAGGGAGTAAAAAGAAAAACTTAAAAAATCAATCACAGTCTTTTTTTTTTTTGCCTATATTGGGCTCTATCT
>QOCX01001599.1:18776-30173 GCA_005959815.1 Sarcophaga bullata | reverse complement strand
CGTATTTGGCACTCAGAAAACCCATACGTAGTCTTACAGAAGCCAATGCACCCATCACGAGTGACTGTTTAATGTGCCTTGTGGAGCGTAGGCATCATTGGATCAAATTTCTTCGAAAATGAAGACGGCTCAACCGTAACAGCCAATGGAGACATCTATCACACCATGATGAACAATTTTTTCGTACCCACTCTGCATGGTATTCACATGAACGATATTTGGTTTCAATAGGATGGTGCAACTTGCCACACATCTCATGTCACAATTGATTTATTGCCACAAACGTTTAATATCCGCTTAATTAGCCGAAGTCGTGATATCAATTGGCTGCTAACAAGTTGCGATTTGACATCGTTGGGCTATATTCTGTGGGCCGCCGTTAAAGAAAAGTGTTATACCGACAAACCAGAGACAATTGAGCATTTACAGACTAACATTAGTGATGACATTGCCCAGAAACGATCTTCTAAAATTCCTGCTTAGAGAACAAGGTCTTCTCATATCTCAGCATTACTACAAGGCTCTTTAGTACAACTTTAGAGAGTGCATATAGCGTAGTGGCATGTTGTTGCTTAGATATTTCCTTTCGTGTCTACATATCTTTGCTTATTATAGCTTTTCTTTAAACTTTTTAAAATAGAATGAAACTTTAATGCCGCCTATTGAATACGAAATATTGGTGAGCGCTACAGTTTATTTGGTACATGTTGCGACAGCAGGGTGTTTCTTTTCTATCACCATTTTTCTTTTCAAATTTTACAAAAATCCAGCTAAAACTACTCTCTCAGTTATGCGCAGAAACATACCAACAACCACACACACATATGTATGTATGCATGGGTATGTAGCGCAGCAAGGAAAGTTATACAAACTTTGGTTTGAAAAAAAAAAAAAAAAAAAGAAAAAAAACTTTGAATATTACCGTTATTTTCATGGATATGTATGTTGTTGTGTTGTTGTCAAATTAGTGTCATTGTATGATGAGAATTTTGTTAAAAAGTTTCCTACAGAGCACTTCAGTCGAAGGCTAACAAGTGGCAGGCAACAAAAAAACAAAAAAAAGCAAAAAGGATAAATTTTGTTTGTAGACAAAACCAACAAACCTCTCGAAAACGAGCAAACGTTTAAATTGTTTCCTTTATTTGGTTTTTTTCTCGTTTTTTTTTTTCAATTTGTTTATACTTTTTTGCCAGTAGAAAAAAGAAAAAAAAAACTTTATTGGGCACAGTAACGGTCGGGCGACCAAAGAACATCGTTGGTCACAGCACCAGCTCTATAAGTGTCATGTGAAATTGTTTAAAAGCAAACTCTTTCATTTCATTATCATATTTGTGTCGTTTTTTTTTCACTTCTATGCCGTATACAAACACCAGCCTACCCCCCCCCCCCATTTTAAGTCTAAAAACTAAAGGGTTAACTCGCCAGAGTCCTAGATATACGATCCATTGTAATGTTAACTTTTTGTATTCTGTTCGAGTCAAATCTCTTTAATGGCATTGCGTTTGTTTTTGTTTTTTTTTTTTGTAAACATTTGCCTTAAATTGATTGTATCTGTGGACATACAATACTTTTATATTTAAATTGTGTTGACAACTTTAAAATGCTGTAATAACAGTAAGACTATGTAAGTATCAATACAACAACAGACAAACAGGCATACGAACGTTTACAATGGCTTGACTTGGCTGTGTAACAATAGCAACAAAGTATTCTCATATAAAAATTTTACTAGTCTATCAGTCGGTCAGGAATGAATGAATGAAATATACAGTGGTGGATATGAATGTAGCACTACAGCACCACCACAATGTATAATTACATTTGAAAATTTTCATTCCATCGTAAAGGAAATGAATGTGTTGTAAAGGGGATTTTTCTTAAGTGCGTACATTGATACGTACATAATTGGGCATTACAACCGTTTAGTGAGGAATACAACCTAGCTTCTTACATCACATATGTTGAGTGTGCTAATTTTGTACATGACCTGGCAGGATCTACAATTTATGGCAAGATTATTAATGCTCAGAGTTTTTGCTTGAAATCTGCGGAGGGGAAGTCACCGAAGAAATATTTTTTCGTATTTCATTTTATTGGATTTGTCTGACCTGGGCCTCAATTGTAATAAGCCAACACACTACCTACTAGACAACAGCGTCTTTGTCGTACAATCCCACAAAAAAAGCTCGAGCACAACTAGCACAAACATTTAATTGTACTGTCACTCTGTTGTCGTATATGAATGGGCTAAATGTATATGTAATGCCTAATGACTCATTTACAAACTTCACTTGTAATCTAACAACACTGTTGTGTCAAAACATTTTACCCCTTACTGTTCTTCACTTTAAACTTTGTCTTTACAATAACATATAAAAAGCATTAACAATGGAATATATTTTCCGTTTTTTTTTTTTTGACTGTTTATAGATGGAATAAAAGGAGGCCTATTTACTGGAATAAAACTTAAGGCTTTATGGTGAAAAAATATTTTCTTTTTTTTATTTTATGTATGCTTACATACTCCAAAAAAGAAAAAAGCATAAAAATTAATATGGAAAATCATTGGCATATGTATTCTTGTATTAACTTTATCTACATACATCTACATACACACATCTACATACATACATTTGTATACTCGTATATTTAACATTTACTATTAACCACCAGCATACAACATACAAGAACGGGTTGCAAAATTTTATTTGATTATTTTGTGAACTGATTTTAGGCATTTTTTCTCAAACATTTCGGCTAGGATCTTCCCACCATCTTTAATGTTTTCCTCAGGTTTGCATTAATAACTGGTTTGAAATCTTCAAAACTATTCCAAAGTATGAAGCTCTTAATCTTGGTGGCCACTAAATTGAAACTTTACTAAGCCTCATTAATATTGCCACACAACACCTAAGAACCAAGTTTAAAAACAAAAAAATCACCCGTTATAGAACTTTCACAATCTTATATGTACATTAGGTACACAGTTTATAAAGTCAATTCCAACGGCGATTTTTGAGAACTTTTCAATTTTATTTACTCTCTCAGAATTTTTTGCCAGAAATCTGCTGAGAGAATGTCATCGAAGAAATATTTGTAAATTTTTCATTTTGTTCAAGATGTCTGACCAGGGGTTTCAATCGAGACTTCACATCTAACACACTACATACTAGACTATGGCGACTTTAATATGATGATAGAGTTGCTATTACAGCACTCTCTGCTGATTGTAGTGTTGGGTGTAAGGCTGAGAAACTTTTTCATATTTATGATATTCTTCGGTAGTAAAGCAACTTCATGGGTAGTAGAAGTAGAAGTTTCATGGGTAAATTTTTTTTCAGCGGCTGAAGCCTATTCATATTTAAAATTCGAAAAATATGATGGAAATGCTGATGTCTGCCTATCTCTTTCCAAAGGGGCTTCCGAACTACGACAATTGATTACGGCCATCATGTCATTTGTTGTGTCTGTTTTGTTAAATCAGCGTGACCAGATAAAGCACTCAACAAGACATTCGAATTATAAATTTTATTTATCAAAAAAAAGTGTTCAGTGTTGTTTATTTTACGATTGACATAATCATTCTACATACATGCATAACATAGCCGGGATAAGCATAATCGTTTTACCGCGAGTATAAATTCGAGTAGACTGGTGCAGAAATAAGAGACCGAACACTCATACGTTGTTGTGTTAATTTTTTGTCGGCCTCAAGAACCCTGCATTTAGGAGATCACGTAACTGCTTTGTGATTTAGTTCTAGACTCCTAGCTGAATTGATGGCAAATGACCCTAGACAACAACGAATGTTCGCTTAATAGTCTCTAGAGCAGTTAGCGAGAGTGTAGCATAATCGTTCTACTGCGAGTATAAATTCGAGTAGACTGGTCCAGAAATAAGAGACCGAACACTCATACGTTGATGAAATACAACATCTGTTGAAACTGCCTGCATCAGTTAATTTTGTGTCGGCTTCAAGAACCCTGCATTTAGGAGATCAACCAACTTTGCATTGTGATTTGTTTCTAGACTCTTAGCTGAATTGATGGCAAACGATCCTAGACAATGACAGATGTTCGCTTAATAGTCTCTGAAGCAGTTAGCAACTGGACTTAATTTTTGACGAGAATGGTTTTCAGTATTGAAGCTCATTTCTGAATGAAAGGAAATACGAAAAACAGAATTATCGAATTTTAGAAGAGATGGAAGAGCGTCCAATACATTCCAAAGAATGTGGATTTTAAGCATTCCTTGGTTATCAACTTATTTTTGCCTTTATGGGCTGATATGGACGCCCAACGACATGTGCTTTTACTTGCAATACGGCCTTTATCATATTGAGTGATTTTTAGGACATGGATATCTCAGGTGGACATAGACTTTATCTTGTGGGGTTTTCTTAAGGCGTAGTTGTATGCGAATTAGCTACAAACCATAGAGGCACTTAAAGTCACAATACTACATGTTATCGTTTAAATTGAGCCTGATTTATATGCACAGTTGACATTATATATAAACACCACCACCCAGAGAAGCTATGACGTCATTAGATCTATCAATGATGATACAAAAAGAAATGTTGATGATTTTTGCATACGCTCTTTATTTTATTTCAATTAATAGATAGGAAGCGCTTAATGAATATATAATTTAAACAATATTATAAAAAAGAAAAAGAAAAAGAGATAAAACAATCCAATTGTTTTAATTTTCTTTCATTTTTATTTTCATCAACAAAAAATTTTTCCTGATTTTCTTCATGTAATCAATTAAGAAAACGTTGTTTCATTGCAGCTTTTTACACAGGCACACATAATTGTTGATAGAAAATGTTTTATTGTCTGTAATTTGCAGTTAATGATCGTATGAAATCAGTAACTAAGCATAATAGCAACTTAAAATAACATTAAACGCTCAGAGACATGTATACACAGAATTAACAGAATTTGAAGACGTAATACAACCTAGACTCCACAACAATTCCAATTTGTATATCAAATCTGATGATATTAGAAACATTTTTTGGATGAATTACAATACAAATGATTTTATTTTATTTTAGACTTCTGTCGGAATTAGAAAAAGGAAAATCATATTTATTTTGCAATCAGGGTGATGATCCACGTCTTTCTTTGAATAAGACCTGGCCGTTGGTTTAAAGTTTTTTCAACTTACGGAAATAGAGAAAACGTTCAATAAATTTCAATTTAAATGATGGACATCTCACAAGTTTCAGAACTCACAAAAGCTCTATTACCATTTTTTCCTACCTCAACGATCTTTGTCTAGGCAAAAGCATCACAAGTGTTGGTCAAATGAAGTCGCCGTAGTTATGTAGGTAGTGTGTTGGCTTATTTAGACGAAAGGCCAGGGTTCGCAACCGGTCAGACATCAAAAACGAAATTATGAAAAAAACAATTCTTCGGCGACTTCCTCTCAGCAGATTTTCTGGCAAAAACTCTGAGAGAGTAAATAAAATTGCCGTGAAAAGCTTTTCAAAAATCTGTCGTTCGGAGTCGACTTCAAACTGTAGGTCCCCACTCATGTATAAAATTAACACACCACAACATAAGTGGTGTGAGAAGCTTGTCCGTAATCCTGACTGAAGGGTTGTAATGGTCAATTATGTATTATGTATGTATGTTGGTCATCAAATGCTTTATTGTCTCTATTTTGTCGGCATAACACTTTTTTTTTAGGGTGCTCTACAGAAAATACCCTAGCGGCGTTAAATCTAAGCTTCTTGCCAGCCAATTGCCATCAGTATTTCGGCTATTTAAACGGCCATCCAAACGTTTGACGCAATACATCGATTGTAGCAAGAGATATGTGACAGTTGCCCGATCTATATTGAAACCAAACATGGTTCATATCAATACCTTGAGAGCGGCTACAAAAGAATTGATTATCATGGTGCGATAGCTGTCACTATGGCCGTAATGGAAATATGAACCAATGATGCCTCCGTTCCACAAGTCGCAACAAACAGTCATTCTAATGGATGCATTACATACTGCAAGACCATGTGTAAAGCTTTTCTGAGCCCTAAATATCGCAAATTTTTTGCTTATTAACGTACCCACCAAGATGAAGATGAGATTCATTCGAAAATATGATATTTTCGTACAGTTTCTCGTTGGCCACCCTAAAAAAGTGAAAACAAAGCGGATGGTCATGCAGCTTCAATCTGGAACCAATTAAACTTTATAAGACGTCATACCAAGATCTTTTCGCAAAATTTAACGTAAACTGTGCATAAAATTTTCAGTTCGTGAGAATCATCGCAAGTGGACACACACTCTCTGAGCTACAGCTTCGAGTTTTCGAATGTACGAATAAACTTGCGTATAACGGTCAATATTGGTCCTTCGCTGCGACCAAAATTTTCTACCACAATGTTTTCACTGGCCATCAATATTGTTTGCAAAGAAAAAAGTGTTGACAATTTAATTTGAACCTATTTGCACGTTCCTAAATGAATCCCTCTAAGAACTAATCTTAACCTGATGAAATCTTTTATGGCTGCCTTTTAAAATTAATAGAACGCAAGAGGAGTATAAATGGGGGAAATGAGAAATTGATAAACATTTGTGGGAAATCTTCATAAAAAAAAAATTCTATTTTTATACGCACGAATACATTATCAAACACAAAAAGGGGGACACAAACGGATGCAGACAAAACTATGTATCTTAGCCAAAAGCAGACATAAGAAAAGTTTTTGGTACTTATAGAATATGATGATGAAATGTATGTGTGGGTGTATTTTAATTAAGGCATATGTAAAATGTGTGTGGTAATGTATTGTATAATGTATAATGTAATGTGTATCTCTGTTTAATTTGCTCGTAAATCTTAATTCAAAGTGGGATTCCATTTTTTTTTCTTTTTCTTTTTTTTTTTTTTTCTTCTTTAAGAGATTTACTCCATCATGTATAATTTAATTATCGAATTAATTCATCATGTCATTTAAAATAATTTTATGTAATAATAAAATGAATTTATTGCTCTAAGCACTTTGATGGTAAGCATGACGGGTAGTTGTAGTCGACATTTGACTTTTTTTTTTTTTTTTTTTTTTTGTAAGCAGATTGCCTAAGTAGGTAACTTGATGTTTAATTTTGGATTCCACTTGAGCAGAATAAAGAGTGTTAATAAAGGTGGAAGATATTTAAATTAAATCTTAGCAGATTTCTGGTACAAACTTGAATGAAAATAAAAAAATTTTTTTATGAAAAGTTTCTTAAAATTTTGTCATCCGGAGTCGGATTTAAGGTGAAGCTTAAGCCACTCAAAAATAAAATTAACACAAACAGCATAAGTAGTGTGAGAAACTAATAACAACATTTTTAGAAATTTTTCAATAAAACAAAGACTTTAAGCCAATTTTTAATCACTGTCCCCTTCTCTTTATAGCCTACAATAAAAAAAAACGCATTATTATGCCATGCTAATGGAGAATTTCTGCATCTGTTGCACACAACATCTATAAAACCGTTATAAATTTGCATTTGCAATGTGTATTTGGCTTAAACAAAAATGAAATTATATTTATACGACTTTGGCCGCAAATATATGTACATGTGGCACCTCCAGCAAATTATACTACATGCCCTCATAAATGTTAGCTTTTGCTATTCATACACCATCAGTATAATATACGACATGAGTTAATTGTCAGAGAAATAATAAAATTTCGTATCTGAAAAACCCTCAATTTAAAGCGTACTTTTCAAATCTAAAAAAAAAGAATTAAATTAGGAAGAAAAACATATACAAACCCATATTGGTGGGTATGAGCACATGTAGAAGGAAACGGAATATAAAAAAAATTTTTAAATAAACTGTACCGACCACCATTGGGTTTTTTGGTTAACTCTCTACCACAGTAATGAAATGAGGATCAAAAAAGAGAAAAAAAAAACTTTTTTTTTTTTTTGGTTTTTTGTGTGTATTTCATGAAATTTTTGAAATTTTCAATTACCGAACAAGCTCAAACGTACTACTCCATTAAACAAATTGTTATGATGGCTGTCGCCTTTGTGTAATGAGCTGCATCATGATGGCTTAACTGTAAGGAATCATTTAATGAAACTGAAACAAGGTAGGGGAATACCAAACGAATACACTTGCAGCAATAGAACATGCAAAACCTTTGTACATTGGACTTCAATTCAAAGAGTTTTGAAGTAAAGCGTTCACTATACTTATGACATGACTTTAAAGCGAAAAGATGAAGCGATAAAATCAAACGTTAATCATTGATCATCTTGCTGGAGCAAGAAACATAATAAATTTCTAGGTTAGTACATATGTAAGTAGAAGTGCCGTAAACCAAAGTCAGTAGTCACAGTTAGGCCATCACTTTCAATCAGAATTACAACGTTGCCTCTTACACCACTCATGTTGTGTGTGTGTGTGTTAAATTTTAAACATGAGTTGCGGGAACTACAGTTTAAAGCCTACTCCGAACGATAAATTTTTAAAAAAAACTTTTTGCTGGCCGAAGTCAAGATTTTTAAAGAAACCTTTTATGACAATTTATATCTACTCTCGCTGGGGATAGCCGGAGAAATAGTTGTTCACATTGGTTTCGTTGATTTTGTATGGTGGGTCGAAACGGGAAGTGTCGAACCTAATAACCGTGAGTAGCTTACTGTAACTAGGTGATTACAGTGATTTTAAGACACAATGCATTCCTCATCCTGTAATTAGATTAACCAGAGTGAGGCTACAGAACGCTGCACTATGCTGACATATATGCCTATAATTTCAGTGAAAGTGAAACGCACTTATAGAAGTCTGGGGGTGTTTGTTGTATCTCGTGTTACAATACGCTGAAAATGTATTCGTATGTGAATAACTGGTTTTTCTGCATTTTTTAGTTGGTGTTCGTTCTGCAATGCACAAGTCATAGGCTCATGATCCACACATGAATCTAAAGCCCTCAAGTTGGCATTATCTGCTATTTCTTATCTTTTATAACGTTTGCAGGTGTCAATTCCCTCAGATTCATCGATCACTATAGTTAGCCTTGGCAGCTCGCACGTTCCTTATTTGAATCAGCTCTGCCCACGTTGGAGTTAAGGGAAAAAGCTCTTTAATGCTTGCCTGGATATTTTTTTTCATCTTTTTTTGTTTTTTTTTTTTTTTTTTCTGTTTTTTGTTTTTTTTTTTACCGTGCGCTTTGAAAAGTCAAATTATGCTACATGTTATTAAATTCTCGGAGATGCTTTGTTTTTTATGGATAAGCTTAGAGTTGCCTTTTTTCATCAAAATAATTAATTTTGATATACCGTTACTAACTATTAAAAATTCATATTACAACTTCTTTATTTCAGATTATGGTTTTCCTTTTCTGGGAAACTTATCTTTGAGGGACTAATCAAATTGTTAATTTGTAAATAAAGCTAAATGTAATTACATAGCTTTCGTTCAATATTGATTCATATGTTCTGTGTACCTATAATCGAGAATTAAATTAAACCAAATCTAAACTAAACTAATAATTGTTGCTTCAATTTTAATTGTTTTCAATTTAAATTAATTATTTTTAAAATAAAAATATAAACTCACTCCAAGCATAATTCTAATTACGCCATTAACTGCTGTAGTTAAGCATTGAGAGACACAAAGGTCTGTAGGACACTTAACATCTTTAAGCACAATTTGTGGCTTCTTCTTTGGTCGGCTGGTCAAGAATGTTATTGCTTGCTTTGTGTTGTTGTGCACTGCTATAGTTGTGGTTTATTATTGTTCTGTTATCGTTGTAGCCATTGCAATTCCCGTTAAGTGTTTGTAAAATAATACAATTAAAACAAAGAAATGTTGTGTGTTGCATTTGCTTGTAAAATACTTTCGACCCAAGAAAGCTGAAATGGAAATTGAAGGGAAGTGTAAAGGTATGCAATATCAGTTTACACTATTAGAATACGAATACAATATCTATGTACACGTACATACATACAATTCTCATTACAACAGCTGCTGCTGTTTTTACTTGTTTTTGTGATGTTTGTACGTTGTTTGGTTTTGCAGCTATGCAAGACCATTTGTTGCACTTTTATCGTTGCCATTTGGAATTATTTTTTTCTTCTGTTTTCTGTTTTGTTTTACAAGGCAGGATAAAAATAATTTTCAAAATTACATTTCATAGAGAATTCTGTGGTGAACTGTTTGACTGACTACTTCTTAATCTAATTTAAAATAATAAATCCTTTATTATTGTGGCTAAGATATCTTTAGTAGATCTTCATTACCACCAGAAATATTTCAATATTTTGTAAACAATTAAAATAAAAACAACAATAAAACATGAATGGTGTCAGCTTAATTTCTTTTATTAAAATTTTTGGAGAAAAATTTTAAATTTTCAATAAAAAAGTCAGAGAACTCGGGAACTAAAAGCTTTGGACCATCTAATCGGTTTAAATTTGAATCATCGGTTATTACGAATCTGACAATACTTATGTCATTCTATTCTGTCATAACGTGCTTATTCATATTATCACCACTGAACGTAATGAATCGATTTACGATTGAGCAACGTTGCAATTTATTAGAAATTTATTTCCAAAACAAAGACAATTGTTCAGAAATTGCATGAAAATATCGTTCAAAATTTGGTTGCAGAGATGGACCAATAGTGCCCTTTATGCTCAAGTTTATTGCTAGAGTTCGTGAATCTGATTTCATCTTGGTGGGTATGTTAATAAGCTCAGAAAACCCCCATGGTCTTACAGAAGCCCAATGCACTCATTACGTGTGTCTGTTTGGTGCGGCTAATAAAGCAGAGACATCATGGGCTTATATTTCTTTGAAAATGAGGACGAGTCAACCATTACGGTCAATCTATCGCACCATGATAATCGATTTTTTTTGCACATGCTATTCACGTGTATTGATGTGAACCATGTTTGGTTCCAAAAAGATGAAGCAACTTGCCATACATCTCATGCCACAATCGATTTATTGCATCAAACGTTTGATGGCCGTTTAATTAACGGTAATACTGATGGCAATTGGCTGCCAAGAATCTAAGATTTAACGACACTAGACTATTTCCTGTAAGACGCCATTAAAGAAAAGTACTATGCCGACAAACCAGACACAGTTATGCATTGGAAGGCCAACATTCATGCTACTATTGCCAAAATACGATCCCATGTACTCGAAAAAGTGCACGAAAATTGTGAGACCACGGCTGGCATGCCATGTGAATGAGACAATTGTACTTTACAACAGAAAAATTAATTTTGCAAGATTTCAAATCGTTTTTGTTTGAATTTTTAAAATTAACCTTTTAAATTTGCTGTCAGCTAATCACTGATAAAACTGATTTCAGTTACCAGCTTATTTGTTAAATGAGTTCCAAGTTGTATTGGCTGGGATAATATT
>QOCX01001599.1:4813-17512 GCA_005959815.1 Sarcophaga bullata | reverse complement strand
ATAAATACTAGAAAATAAATGCATGAAGTATGATTTAATAACGTTTATAAGGTGTATGGAAAAGATAGTATGGACTAGAATCTAGGTACATATCGATTGATTCAGCATTCCTTACATATATTTATGCTAATAGAATAAATGCATAATCTATGGTACACCAACATAATAAAAACCTAGCTTCCTTCCATAGACAAAATATTACAACATTTCTCTTCATTAATGTTTAACTAGTCAAACCAGAATCGTTTAATGCCAGAGCAACGTTTCCAAATTGTACGAATTTACTTTGAAAAAGAGAAAACGAAATCCATACAACACTTTTTATGCGAGGCCCTGCACTTTAAAAACAGATGTCTTTGGTTTTGATGTACAGAACGTTTAAAGATCTAGTCTAGGTGGCAAAGTGCCATTAAGCAAATTGGCGGTTATATACGGAGCTTACTGAGGCACACAATGGGCCATATGATCACCGGAGTAAACTTGTCTGTAAACAGCAAACTAACCGCTACCCTAAGCTAAGCTACTTTAAAAAAATTAAACCCGTTCACGATGATAATCGAATATTTCATCCGTTTCACGGTCAAATTAATTCAACTTGTGCAGTTACTGGATCATTTTCGTATTAACTTAGTTTCCTTCGCTTGAAAACTATCAACAATTTAATAATTAGAAAAGAGCCGTACTCAACCAACTTAACTTATCTCAGTTTGGATTACAACCAGATATCAGCAATGAATCACTTTTTCGTACTTCATAACGTACTCATGAAATTTTGAGTATGAGTGAGTCAACAATACTGAAATTTAACTACATACTCTGATCTATCTACTCACTTCAACATTGATTTATAAGTACAGGTTGCATGATGAGTATGAGTACAACGTTGACATCAAACTCGGTAACATTCAAATATGTTGATTCATAAGCCTTACTCCTTCAGTTCATAACTATGCTTATGATACTCATAAATGATTCGAGTGATTCGAGTCATTCATCAGAATTTACAGTCTTAGTTACTGTTGCATTTACAACAATGAAAAAGACACACAAGCAAAAAGTACAGAGCAGCAAACAGAGCCAACACACAACCTTCTAGTGGATATTGTAGTCTTCGTACGCGGTTCATACTTATTTTGTGATTCTTGTAAATGTTTGATTCATGGAGAGTAGAAATCAAAAACATCATGCGTAGTGTTAAGTATGAGTATGATGAGTACTTCAAACTTTGAATATGAGTAGTATGAGTATGTATTAAAAGTAAAGTATGAATGCTTATAAGCATCAGAAATTATGAGTATGATTCGAATCTACTCATCTTTTTGAATATCATTGCTGATCTTTGATTACAACCTAGCATCTCATACAACTTATGTTGTGTGTTTTATTTTTATTCATAATCTGTGGGACCTACTGTTTAAAGTTCACATCGAACAACAGCATTTTTCGAGAAGCTTTTCATGGCAATTTAATTTACTTTTAGAGTTTTTGAAAAAATCTGCGGAGAAGAAGTTGCGAAGAAAAATTTTTTTTTTAAATTTCATTTTGTTGAAGTCATTCAAATTGAATCTTTGTTGTCGCAATCAACGTCTTTTGGTTCAAACAATACGCAGCAACTTACCACGATTTATTGTAGAAACAATTTGTTGACAACTTTCTTCCAGTTCGAGTGCTTTAACTGCTCTGAGAGAGAGGCTTATGGGACTTTGGCAAATTATAGTTTAAATACTCTTGCACGACGTCTATTGAGAAAGTAGTACAATTTTAGCATTGTAGCCAGTAGACCATGTAGACCATTGTAAGTGCAAGGGACATATGTCGGAAAATCATATTAAAAAATCAAACATTTATTATTTAAGGTACTCAGGCTTATAAAAAAATATTTTATAAGCAATATAGTCTTATGCAAAGCCTTTTATCGTTCATATAAACAATTTGACCCAAAAAAATTTATAAATTGTACAAAGAAAATTAAATTAATTTACAAAATCTGTTTGATTTAATATCCCAGTAGCATAGTCAAGGAAAATAATGGAAAATAATTAAGAACGGCTTAATAAGTTGTTAAAAACGGCTTATAAATAAGGCATAAAATTCCAATGAATATTTAAAGATTTATTAAAATTGTTTAATTATTATTATTATTATTCCTCCCTCTTTCTTTCTTTCTTTTTTTCTTTTTTTTCTTTCTTTCATTGTACACAGGTACGTATAAGCAATAATATTACATGCAATCCACTGTACGAATAACGTATACGCACCCATATAATCGGATTATCGAAATTATGGTTTGTGAGTAATAATATTAATTAAATGTCATAATTGTAATTGACTCAATCATAATTATGATGCCGAAATAAATTTTGACACTTTTATTCTCGCTTAAGCTGAGAATAATTCTTTTTCTCTCAATTACATGATAAAAATTCCATAACATTTCCTTTAATCTCAATAGATTGGGAATTATGAAATATTTTACAGACAGAAGATTATATATGTACATACTTGTATGTATAACAAACAAATATGCCTAAGTATGTTAATAAGTAAGTAAGTTGTCCTTAAAGTATTTTATTCGATTTAAAGCGAAAGCATGTAAATATGATTTGTGATATCCTGTATGTATGTAGGTGCTCGCATTCCTGACAGATATTCTGGCTGAATTTTTCAACACTCTAATGCTTGTTGACATAGACCTATGATTTTGAGAAAAAAAAGTCTAGATCAGTTAAATCTCTTGAGTTTGTCAACCAGAGCAATACACCAAAATGTAAAGAGAGCTGACTTCAAGCTGTTGTTCCATTCTATTGGCATCAAATGTTTTCCAGACTCAAGCCTTACAGTTGTAGTAGAAGAGGTGAAGAGAAAATGATTCTATTCTATAGCTCTTGTTATGTTGTCGCATAGCCTATGATAAGTTTGAAAAATAGTGTCTAATATTGTCCCCAGCATAAGTAGCATATCATGCTATAAACACAATAGACACTACACAGTAAGCACAGCAATCTTTTAAAAGTCGAATGCATGGGTGTATATGGAAATGATTATTTCAAAGGCAAGGCGATAATAAGGAACGATGCTGCTGCTTCGTATTTCGGCTAACATCTAAATTTATTCGTAGCAATGAAAGAATTAGGGCTAGCAATGAGAGGATGAGTGCTGTCAGTACAATAAAAAGCATGAAATAGAGGGTTTAGTGGCACCATTGATAAAGAACAAATGTTCTGCATTCGCTTTGCCGTTGCTGCTTGTAATATATCCTACCTTTGGCTGCAAATGCAATTGGGCTTGATGTATCGCGCCTATTGTGTTTATAGCATCATGCAGTAGCTTTTATCGGGTGTAATATTTCTCCGTATATTATACACGAAATGAACCGCAGAGGCAATAATTATGCTTATTTACTTCATCACAAAAGTTCAAATGGCTTTCATCGCTTATATGGACTTTTTTTATGAAAAGTTGTTTTCTTCATGGTCAAGGTACATTAGGCCTTAAACCTACATTCAAACGCTGAATGATAATATGCCCTTAACCGATATACTATCTGTACTTTGTAAGTAAATAGTTTCAAGTCTTTTACTTCTATACTTGATAAATACCGTTGATCGATAACATAGTGATACTCCGGAATTCTCAACGATATTTTCAAGTACAGCGGTAATATCCTCAGTGTATAAGCTCTCCTCGACCGTCATGACCTGGTATTATCTCATGTTAATTAATTTTTTTTTTTTTTTTTGTAAGTGATTAGGTAAAAGCAATTGTACATGCTCAGCTAGTATCGACTAATTGTGATATTTTATCCCCATTTAAGAGACGCCAACATCGTTCTTATGGAGCCAATATTTACAGCGACTGCATTGAATTTCTTTTGTTATTGTTGTGATTAAGCCACGTGAAGTAGAAATAGTAACGCAACCTGAAAAGACTTTGTGTTTGTTTACTATTAACAGCGAAGTAAATGGCAAAGTGAAGTAAGGTACCGTGCAACCTTTCTTTGTATATAACATTAGAATTGAACTTGGTTAACATATAGTTTCAAACAAACATCATTACATACTAAATGAGGTGCAATAAAGTACCATGAGCCATTTGAGAGACGAGTTTTGGTAGTAATTAACATCACATTTTGCAGCAGACTCCAAGCCAGCAAGATTATGCGATTAGATACCAGGAAACATTTTTTTGTGGGACACATGAAGTTTGGAAATGCTGAAAAATATCGGCCAAAGACATGGTCAAAAACTTTAGAAGTAAATTTCAATTAATTTTAAATAATTTTATCGTTATTGTTTTATTTTGCCAACCCAGTGCTTAAACATATGTATTGTAATGTGTTTATACATCGTTCAGTAGCCGTAGTCTAGTAGGTAGTGTGTTGGCTTATCAAACATTGGGTTACGGTTCAAAATCCTACGTCAGAGATCTCCAACAAAATGTTGGAGATGAAAACATATTTCTTCGACAACTTCCTCTCAGCAAATTTCTGGCACAAACTCTGAGAGTAAATAAAAAAATTGCCATGAAAAGTTTCTTAAAAAAAATCTGTCGTTCGCAGTAGACTTTCAAAATTATAGGTCCTGCTACTATTGGCATAAAAATTACACACAATATAAGTGGTGGAAGAAACTAGAACATAACTCTGACTGAAGGCTAGTAAATAAGGAAGTTTAGTAGACTTAATCATCATGTTAACATCTGTCTTAATAGAAATGTTAGGATAAGACAGATGTTAACATGATGATATCCATTTATGTATGTATAAATCCAAATAAAAGTCAAAGAAATAAAAACAAACACAAACAAAAAAATATTATTTTTATAGGACTTAACGATTTGAAATTGGAAATTGTTTTAAACTTTGAAAACAACCTCAGTATGTTTATGTAAATAAATTTACTTTTATGTTCGCTCTCTAGATATAAATATAGTATTATATAAACATATACAAACATACAAATGGAATACATTATTATTTTATTAATATTTTAATACATAGACTTACTTTTCCATCGTCCTGTGTAGACTTTGTTTGTAAAATATTCCCAAAATACATACAAACATAATTCTTTAAATATTTTTCTACAGAAAAATAAAAAAAAAAAATATGAATTTTCTTAAAAATGCCAAGAAAGAAAGAAAGAAAGAAAGAAAGGAAGAAAAATTTTTCAAAAGAAAATGAAATATTCATAAACTTGTGCAGTTCATTAAACGATAAGATGCTTGCTTCTTCGTCTTCTATTATTTTTTGGCAACAATTCAAATAACATTTACCATAACAACAAAAACAACAACAACAACAAATAAACATTATTAAGAGTAAAACTATAGAAATGGGAATAGAATTTACCGGAAGAATATTTTCGTTTATTGACTTTGGCAAACCTTTTTTTGATGCAACATCTTTAGAAAATGTTTCTTCCCTTCTGTTTCTCTTTATTCAAATAATAAATAAAACATCTGAGCAATGTTAGTTACTTAATGACTCTAAACGTTGCTTTACTTTGGGGTTTTTTTCGTCCTTTTTTTTTTTTTTTTTTTTTTTTTTTTTTTGTTGAAAGATATATTTGGCTTCAGTTGGAAAGCGGGGTGAAGACTTTAGCGAGAATAAAAAAATTGTTAAAAACTAAGAAAAAAAGTCAACTACAACTACGTCAATTCGAAAGGGTGCTTAGAAGTAATACGGTCGAAACCCGTGCAGTTCAATAAAGTATTTATGGATGTCAACATAAAGAAAGTTTTTGGTTGACTTCTCTTTCGCTTGATATCATTTATAAATTCATATTAATTAAGCACGTGTAACTCCGTTTATCCACACATCAATAGAGGACTACCAACATATCATCACAATTCGTTACAAAATTTCTTCCACCATCTTCAGCTTCAGCGTTCAGCTATACCGCGTCCAAAAGTCTACATGAGGTTAACCATTTAATGTCGAAGATAGCTGCCGCTGTAGTATGACCGCCTTACATATATACACACATACATAATTGATCATTACTACCCTTCATCAAAATTACAACCTACGTTCTCATACCACTTATATTCGTGGGTCTTATTTTCTCCTTTCAGAATAGAATAGAATGTTTGTCTATCCATACAAGATTGGATTTGTCCAGCCAATAAATAATTTCAGTATGGAATTACTAGAATCTGAATTAATTGTTTTACATACATGCATACATACATACATAATTGGTCATTACAATCCTTTACTCAAGATTACAATCTAGCTTCACACACCACTAATGTTGTGTGTGTTAATATTATATATGAGCGGCAGAAACTACAGTTTAAAGTTGACTTCGAACGGCAGATTTTTTTGACTTTTCATGACAATTTTATTTACTCTTAGGGCCATTATTACAAGTTGCCGTTAAACTTGGGTTTAGTTAAAGTTACCTTTAGCTAAAGGGAACTTTAAAGTTACCTTTAACGTATTTTCGTTATTACAACTTACAGATAAAATAAAGTTAATATTTTCAAAAATACAGCAGTATCAGAGGAATGCCGACAAAACTGTTCTCTTAAACAAGTTTTTTTTAAGGCAGTGGCAACGACTGGCTTCTTTTCTTTTATGGATAATATGCAAGTTCAGGCATAAACTTAACTTTAAAAATTACTGGTAGGATGATATTCCCTTTAGCTTAACTCTTACTTCTATTTTATTGGCCACTTATAATAACGAAAAACAATTTATCTGCCTGTTAAAATACTCTCTTTAGATAACGGCAAGTTGTAATAATGTTCCTTAGAGTATTTGCCAGCAATCTACTGGAGAGCAGCCGCCGAAGAAATATCTTTTCATATTTCGTTTTGTTGGAGATGTTGAAGGGTTTAAACCGTAGCCCAATAAATCACTACCTACTATATACATAACATAACTGCTCATTACAACTCTTTACAAACTAGCTTCTCACACCACTTATGTTGGATGTGTTCATTTCACACATAAGTGACTGGACCTACAGTTTAAAGTCGACACCGAATGACAGCATTTGGCTGTCAGAGTTATTTTCCAGAAATCAGCCAAGAGCTAGACGTTGAGGAAATTGTTTCTTTTATATTTCGTTGTGATGTTCGACCTGGTGTTTGAACTATATTACGGTGCCTTTACTGCCCAATAAACTGCGGGGACTATTATACCAATTGGTAACAGACAATCAATTTGAGTTTCACCTGTTTCGACAAGTTTCGATAACCAATCTTGCCAAGTTATCTGCAAGTATGAGTGAATACTTGTCATTGTAAAATCATTGTAGATTACACTTCAGCTAATGGCTTAAGATTTAACTGGAGCATGGCTTTTGTGCTGCGCAACATGCCTGGGAGTAATTCAAAAAGCATACGTTATCATGACCGCTGATATTCACCTGATACGCTGGCATTTTCTACGCAAATCACTTTATATCTCGTAGTGAATAAAACAATAATGTTTTGCTAACCATCAGCGACCAGCATAGGGCATCTGCAAGTATGAGCCACATAAATATTTCATGCATACATACATAATTGGCCATTACAAACCTTCAGTCAGGATTACAGCCTAGCTTCTCACAAAACTTATGTTGTGTGTGTGTTAATTTTACCCATGAGTGGCAGAACCTATAGTTTAAAGTCGACTCTGAACGACAGATTTTTTTGAGAAACTTTGCATGGTAATTTTATTTACTCTCAGAGTTTTTGCCAGAAATTTGCTGAAAGCAAGTCGCCAAAGAAATATTTTTTTTCATATTTCGTTTCCTGGCCACATAAATATTAGAAGCCTAAAAGTTCTTGCCGTTGTGGGCTTTGAAATCTTATATCTATCAGTCGAAAGAAATTCTATTCTTCTAAGTTCCAACATAATGAACTACATTTGTTTAGTTATCCCCTGAGTTTTGTTTAAACATACAACAAAAGTTTTAATTTTTTTTATTCCCTTTTCTTTATGTTTCATAAAATAGTATTTATATACTCATGCATGTATGTATGTATATGTCTATGTGGATAACCAACGAAATGAAAATCTAATTAACTAACATAGTCAATGATATTTACTAGTGCTATCCTATGTATTCTATTGCCCCAACTAGTAAATCATCTCTCGTATCGTCTCTCTCTCTCTCTCTCTCTCTCTAAAGAAATTACAATATTTCTGTTGTATTTTTGTATGTTTATTCATGCATGTGTGTGCGTCTATTGTTTTACAGTGACTTTTATGATGATTGAGTGACTGACTGACTGATGTCTTATGGTTTAATTTGTTAAAAGAAAAGTTTCTTTCTTTTCTTTTAATTCTTTTACCAACACACATAAAGAGAATTAAAGAAAAGAATAAAAAAAAAAACAAATTGAATAAAAACTTATTTAACAGAGTTTATTAGTTCTACAAATAAATTATTTTATGATGGGAAAAATAGGAGAAAAAAATGTTTTTAATTTCTCCTACAAACACCCAAAAAATTTTAAAGAAATTGGAAAAAGATTACAAATTCTGAGAAAATTTTGAAATTTAAAAATTAAAAAAATAGAACAAAGTTCACCTTTGCAGTTGTATTACAAAAAAAATTCTAAATTTTCAAGGAATTTCGCACGCTTTTCGTGAAGCAAGTGGACTGTGAATGGATGAAAGGTGAACAAGATTATTTGTCTGTAACACAATGGAGGCTTCTAACTTTTGAATTCCTTCGAATTAGCAAGTGTACCAGCCCCTGTTAAGAGTATAGGGGCTTGACGTTTCGCTATCGTCTTCAAAAGCATCCAGATATACATACTGTTACGAAAATGGAAATGGTGTAACATCGTAACACTAAATTGTTAAACAAAAGCAACAAAAACATAACAACGGACTTGTTTGCTTGATTAAAAAATAAACAAAAATATAGCAACAACATCACTGTTACGAAAGAGGAATAAACAAGTAACAACAACACTGCAAGTATGAACGTAAATAAGACACACAAACAACAACACCAAAAAAAGAAAGCATGCATGAATGTAAACAACATGCTTACATTCATAGAACTCTCGAGAACATTCATCAGACTATTTACGTTGCCATATAAAAGGCAAGGCAAATCATGCAAAGTCAGAAATAGAAGTTCAGTCAGTCTTGGTGAAGACGCGTTGCGTGTGAAGTAAACCATCGTGGTTTGAAGATCTCCGTTACAAAGATCTACAGAACAATTGTCTCGTAATTGTTATTGTTTATCGCAAAGGACATAAACATAAAGGAATAACAAAATAAAGCAATTGTTGTTGTTAAATCAGTTGTGTACAGTGGCACACAAAATTGTGCGAATAATAAAGAATTTAATTAAAACTTAACAAAAATTTATTTGTATTTGTATTTGCAATCTACGAGCTCATATTTCAAATGTAAAAACGTGACAATATTACACTCAATACTTCATATATTTTAATATTTAACTTGTTTTTGGACTGTGTTGGATTGTAGCCATTCTTTTAGCCGAAATTAAGCTACTAAGATCGAATGAGTGTTTTGGTACTCTTGTCAAGCTTTCGGAAGTATGATTTCAGCCCAGATTTATTTAGTCAGGATTACAACCTAGTTTCTAACACCAATTATGTTGGGTGTGATAATTTATCGCTTTGTTAGAGATGTCTGACCTCGAATGAATTCACTAATCAGATATTATTCGTTGGCAAAGAATAAATGATAAAACTTATCTTCTTTGGCAAAGACTGGGTAAATCCATATGGTTATGGATATACAAAGAATCCATCTATTCTGAAGAGGAAGAACTGAAGACCCCATAAAATTTTTCAGTTGATGTTGGATGTTGGAATACTTGTAGACGTTTGTAATCGAACGAAAGTGAATCGAACCAAGTGAGATATGGTGAAACTCTTTTGCCAATTTAGCATTTCCACAATTTATTTTAGACTGAGACCTTGTTTATAATATTTATGAGAAATTATCCCCCTTTTTTACTGACGCTGAGATACTGAAGATGTATGGTTAATATTTCTGCTAATCTATATACTCTAAGCTGTTTGTATTAGCTTTTGTAATCGATAATTTTTAATGTAGTAATTCAAGTAGAAAATTTGACCAATTGTACATACATATGTACATAAATATGTTGCAACAATACTAATTTCACTGTCATTATTACAATTTGTTTGTTAAAAAAAAAGGAGAACACTTTTCACATTCTTTGGAATCTTTTTTTTTTCTTTTTGCTGTGTAAAATTGTATTATGTTTGTAGATAGATGTGTAGCTTTTATAGAGAATGTTGCACTATATAGCAAATAACACAACAAAAAAGTTCGTAAAATTACTATGCAAATTGGATTTTAAACTAAATTAGTATGTTTCATTGTAATTGTTGCAAGCAATTGCAATCAGTCTAGTTAATTGCCAATGAATTCTAATATTCCCTTTTGGTATTGTACGAATATATAGTACGTATATTCGAATACGTATACGAGTATACGAATACGAATATAACGAATATACGAATAAAAATAATAAAAATTACATACAAAAAGAAAATGCTCATGTGAAATGATTGCTCAAAATACGAAACTAAATTAAAAATTTAATTTGAGACAAAATTTTAGCCATCAGATAAACTAAAAGAATATTACATACCATACATACATACATACATACATATGTAAATATATAGAATATTATGTAACAGTATGATGTTACTGTTATAAATTTACATTTTACCACATGAATCTATTCATACACTTAACCATATGGTAGACATACATACATACATACATACATACATACATACATACATACATAAATACATAGCCATATAAATGAGTAATTTATGTTGTACTATGGCAGATAGGCCTTTTTAGTTCAAAACAAAAAATATTGTATTGCAATGCATTAAGTCGACATACGTACATACATACAAACATATGTACAATATAAAGTCCAATATCTAATAATTCTGAATACCGATTTAAGGTATTTCTTATTACCACATGGCAAGTCATTATAGGCATTACATATAGGTTGGGCCATTTAGAAGTTTAAATTTGAAAACGCAATACGGTTTGAAAATAATTGTTCCGATTAGAAATGTAATATTATTTCATGCGGCTGGCTCGACAGGACCAATTTTCGTACACTTTTTCTAGGTTGCATCGCGACAATGTTATCACGAATATTGTTGCCTTCAAATGCTTCAATTGTCTCTGGTTTGTCAGCATAAGACTTTTCCTTAACGGCACCCCACAGAAAATAGTCCAACCGTGTCCAATACCAGGTTCTTGGTAACCAATTGACATCACCATTTCGGCTAATTAAAAGGCCATCAAAAGTTTGATGCAATAAATCGATTGTGGCATGAAATGTTTAGCAAGTTGCAGCGTTCTTTTGAAACCAAACATCGTTCACATCAATGGCATGAAGAGCGGGTACAAAAAAATCGGTTATAAATATGCGATAGGCGTCTCCACCAATGGTAATGGTAGCGCCGTCCTCATTTTCAAATAACTATGGGCCAATGATGCCTCCGCCTCAAAAGCTGCATCAACCACTCACTCGCAATCGGTGCATTGACATCTGCAAGACCACGTTTGGAGTTTGACAGTTTGGATTTCTGGGCCCAAATACGGCAATTTTGCTTATTAAGTTCTCAACAAGATGAAAACTGAGGTTTCCTCAAATGAATATTTTTTTTCAGCCTCGTTCACCCATCTAGTGAAGCGAAAACGAAGCGGGGTAACAGTTTCAACTCTTGAATCAATTGAACTTTAATAGCGTGTCGAACCAGAATCTTTTCGTAAATTCAACGAAAACTGGTGCGTGAAATTTTCATTCTTGAAAACGCTGACGAGTTGACGTTGAGAGATTATCACGCACGTTCTCAGCCACAGCTTCGATATTTTCGAGTGTATGCTCTAAGCGTGCAGTTCGTACATCTTTGTCCATCATTGTTATTGAAGCCAATTTCAGGAAATTTAGAAATAAACTTGCGTATACGTGCACTGGTTGATCCATGTCTGCAACACAAATTTTGTACGATATTTTCATGCAATTTCCGATCATTTTCTTTGTTTTGGAAACAAATTTCTAGATAAATCCAGACGTTTCTTAAGCGTAATCGATTCATTATGTTTAGGTGGGGCTAATGATGGAGAAATAAACGATAGTTCCAATTTAAACCGCAAGATGAATCACCCTATACATACACATATAATCTACTATGTATGTATGTTGTGTGTAAAATGATTGTAAAATATCTTGTACAGATAACGTGCAACTTAAAATAATTCTTGAACACTCTTATGCATTTACCATGAATGAATTTAACTTCAGGTTTCTAATTTATTGCCCAACTTTTAATTGTTATTTTCAATTAGACACACTGTTTACTCATCATAAATATTTTCATTATACATATTCGTACATACATACATACATACATACATACATACATACATACATACATACATATCGTATAATAATATCTTTTCTTTGAATACTCAATAAAATTTAAATGTTTTTTGTTGCAATTTTACAATTTTACGGAATCGTTTTATTTAAACACTCTTAAGTATGTAATTAGATTTCACTATATAAACTTTCATTTCATATCATGGCGTTGCTTTCCATTTGTAGGAAATAAATGCAAATGCAAGTGCAAGTACTCACTCAAATATTTTAGTTGCCAGCAAGACTTTTCTTTGCTAAAGTTACACTAAAGTGTTGAATTTCGTAT
>QOCX01001598.1:2128-31133 GCA_005959815.1 Sarcophaga bullata | reverse complement strand
GGTTTATAAGAAATCTATTAAAACCAAGAAGGAAAGAAGAACAGCCAAAAAATTGGTGGAAATGGAACCTTAAGCATAATTCCCCAAATTGGTTGGCAGTGCGGATTCTAGTATTCAGATCTTCTACAATACACCCTTAAATTGCTGCGTTATGCTGACCAAAAGAGATGTCAGATGCTCTTGGAATACAATGACATCATTAGTCCAAGGAACTGAAATAGCTCAAGACATATTTACCAAAGACTAGTATCAACCAATCGCCTCCATATTTAGTATATTTATAAATATATCATGATAGGGCTAAGATCACTCATTAACTCGAAATTTACAGGGATAGAAATCCCTTGAATCCTTTCCATTAAGGACTAAAGGGCAAATCTGCCTAGAGTCTTGTACGACACAGGAGCCACACATAATCTGACCCTAAAAGCATTACCCCTGTCGCCTCAGATTACAAAATCAAAATTTTAAACTAATTACTGCACAGCTAATAGCGAATTCATATCCACTGGTTCGCGCAACCAAATCTGCATTGTTATCGGATATTAGCCACATATTCCACCGTCACTCGACGAATACAAATGGTCAATTATTCTCTACAAAAACCAACCTTTCTCTCAAAGTTTAAGAATGTCCGAACATCATAAAGGTGCCATTCAAACATATAGTCAAGAATTCGCCAAAATAATATGCCCGAACCCAAACATAGGAATTTTTTAACTTCTTACAGACTTTATAATGAAGGCACCGCTTCAAAAAATTGATGCCAAATTTAGGCTAAAACAAAACAAATTTGACCGATTCTAAAGTTTATACGTGGGAGAATGAAAAGTACCACATGTTGTAGCTTTCATTTGATAGTCACTTTTATGAAAATTGTGCATTCGTTATAAAGTAAAAGAAGTTGAATCTCAGCACTTTTGGCAACGCCCCCAAATAAGCTATTTCTTTCAACTTCTTATAACTTTATAAACCGAAGGCACACAATTTTTATAAAATTGGTATAAATGAAAGCTACAACGTGTACTTTGCATCTCTCTTTGATGACCTTTCTCAGACTAAACCAAAGCCTATGGGAATAGAGTTAAAGCCCTATCATAGGAGCTAGAAACATAAACTGCATGAACAGAACCAGTAAACAATGATCTTTCGAACCGATCCCACCGCCACAATTTTCATCTTGAGCACATCTTCAAGCAGGCAATTATTATGGGATAATGGAAAGGATGGATGCATTAATAAATACTTGAATCTGGTACCCTTATCAGGACGACACTTCGGAAGAACATTGCCTGAACTTTATAAAAGGACACAGAAATGAACAAAACGGACTACGTGTCCATCAACAGCGATCGAAAAGAAATCATTTTTTTAGATTAAATTGTCCGCCCTCCCATATTTTGAGTGTAGAGAAAATTGGCTTGCAAAAAATTTTCATTGTTAATTAGATCCAGGCTCAAATAAGAATTGTATACCACCAAATATTGTAAAAAATCCAACTCCAAACAAAGAAACTTTTTATGCAAATTTAATTGCAGGAAAAGTAGAAATTCGATTTATACCAATACCTTTCTATTTGGGCGAACAGATGTACCCGTTAAATTTTACTTATTACCGATACTCTATAACGATACTCTCAAAGACGTTGATGCTGTTATTCATACAATTCGAACTGATCACATGACGCAACTACAGAAGCACTAACGGAAAAATGTCATTTTAAAATACCCTAATCTTTTTCAACACCAGACGAAAAACTGGCGCACACCACTAAAATTGTAGGAGAAATACGGACGAGAACAGAATAGCCCATATATTTTAAAATATATCCTTATCCAATAAGAGTAAAAAGATAACTCGAGACTCAGGTAAAAACCCTGTTAATAGATGGTATTATTAGGCCATCGAAATCCCCATGCAATTGACATGTGTGGATTGTTCCCAAAAAAGATGGACGCAAGTGGACAGAAAAAGTTTAGATTACCGACAGTTAAACGCTATTATCGCTATTACCATGAAATTAATGAAGTACTTGCACAGTTAGCGAAGAAACAAATATTTTACAGTTTTAGATTTAAAAAGTGGTTTCCACCAAATTACTTTTGAAAACTACCATTCAGACTAAAGAATGCACCAGCGATATTTCAACGTGCGGTGGATGACATTTTATGTCCTCATATCGGTTTTAGGTGTTATGTCTATATAGTTGACATAATCATTTTTAGCCCAAATGAAAATCATAATATCAGAGATATTACACAGATATTTCATACATTGCCAAGGTATACTAGCTAACTCCAAAAAAGTTGAAACTATTGTTAATACTCCTTATCCAACTATATTGAAAGATTTATGATCGTTTATAGGTCTCGCTTGATATTATTGTAGCTTTTAAAGGATTATGCTAAAATAGCCTCTTATGTCGCAAAACCATTTAGGAATAAAATTAATGAAACAATTAGTACAGAAGTTATGAAATATGATCTGAAAGAAATATTTGTAATAAAATTTTAAAACGATTAAAATTGGTGAGAAGTCTTATAAAAATTTTGCAGCACCCCAATTAATACGTATACCAGCCACCGTGCAAGTTGTCAGCAAGTTGAAGAAGCAAGATTAAATCTATTATTATTGGAATCACTACTAGAGCTACATTTCAATAATAGAAGGGTGATATAAAACATTAAAAAAGAAGCATGGATTAGGAATTTTGCTATATTTATAACCTTCCCCTAATCACAGTCATCCTGGCAGTTTGGATAATGAAGAAGCCACGGAAAAGAAGCGGTAACAACATTGGTATTTTTTAAAAAGATATTGCTGAGGTTGTATCTGGGATTTAGTTAAGTAAGCATAGTGATGGGACAAGGGTAAATACCCAAATGGTAAATTGGGGTATGTTAAAGGTAAATACCCGAGTGTTGACACAAGCACCTGGGTATTTACCCCAAAATATTGGTATAAATCAAATAAGAAAATTTTAAATAAAATTTTTATTATGATTAACTTTTAAATAATGAAATAATATAAAAAATTTATTCATAATCGCTTGTCGCTGTCCGTATCCGATAAAAACTCATATCGAGTAGAGTGCGTGATTCCTGTTGAAGTTGAAGGAATATCGTCTTGAGTACATTCTAGTAAAGAATTAATGTCAATTTCATATTGAGTAGAAGCGGCGTGTTTTCTGCTGAAAGTGGTAAAACTATTTTTAAAAAGCAAGTCCCAATTGCACGATATATATGTTGTTTTTTCTTCATTACGAATGTTACTCCATCCATCACACTAGTAAAAATTTGCTGCTTTAGTTGCAAAGTAATGTCCATACTCATCTCGTTATAAACCTTTATCCAACTATGTGGAGGAAATTGCTTTTCTGATTGGACCTTGAAATGTTGTTAAAGTCCTTAAAAAGTCTTTCCACAACGGATGGTCCACCACATAGCCAAAGTAGCGCGGTTAAAAATATAGCTTTAGCTAAGTTATATTGCGCTGAGTTTGAAGGAAGATGCATATGTACATCAGATAAAAAGACGGAGAATAAAAAGTTTTATCGTTAAAGTTGTTTATTTTTAATAAAACATAATAAATAATTAGCAAAGGAACACGAATAGAGTCACAAGCCCAGGTGTTTCCTTAAAAAATTTGGTGATTTGGTAGAAGTAATGTTCTTTTTGTAACATTTTTTTTCAGAAATAAAATTTCTTAATTTACATATATTCATCAAACTTGCATATAAAGAAAAAATAAAATATAATAAAATATAAAAACGGAATTTAAAACGTGACACAAATTTCATATAGAAAAAAATTATATATTTCAACACATTAAATAAAATATTATTATAATACTTTATATTAGTATAATATTTAAGCTCTAAATATCGAAACGTATAAAATTTTAATCCCAATTTATTTAAAAATTAATTTTTTACCTAAAATGGAAATTTGGTAACTCTACCCCCATTTACAGTGTTTAACCCATTGCGAAGTCGTGTGACTTTCACAATTTCATTTAATTCTTAGTTTATTTCTAAAACTCAAAATTATTTGAAATATTTTTCAAAATACGAACTTTTGAATAGATAACTGGATCCCACATCCAGTGCCACGTTTGGCCCCTATTAACCCCTAAATTTACAAAAACGCGAAACTAAGGAACTTTATTACTCTATTGTTCGTCTAGTAATTATTATCGCTTATAGTTAATATTTATAACCCAGTTAAATGCTCTTATTTTATTTAATTTGATAGCTCATTTTCGTAATTCATGTTAAGATGACTTCTACATTTAGTTCCCAAGAGTCCCTAAAGACACATTTCCTTTTTCATAGTGAACATTTCATGGAAGCCCAGTTGAAGATCAAACAGAAACAATTCTTAAGGTTATATTAAAGGATTTGGAACTCGTTGGAACGAATTCGACTCACGCTATAAGAAAGTCATTTTATCCCACGATGACTTAGTTGCGCCTGATTTTAAGCAGGAAACAAAGGGAAATTTCGAAGTTTGTGTGGATGCTTATTATCTTGACAATTCACAAATCTTAGATTTGAAGATTTCAATCAACACATCTCTATTCTATTTCACCTCAGTCTCAATCTCAAATATTAATACCAGCAAATTCTGGAAATTGCATAAAACTACCACCCTGCGATACGAAAGTATTTGAAGGAAACTATTAATAGTGGCCCTCATTCGTAAATATGATTACGGCAGTCTATATAAACCATACGAAGCTTTCTCCAGTTACTAAATTATATAACCTCCGGAATAAAACTAGAGACTAAGCTGGAGTAATTGTGAAAAAATGTACCCTTTCTCACGATAATTTCGACATAGCATGGAATGCACTCCAAACTCGATACGAGAACAAACGAGTTCTCATGGATAACCAGATAAAATATTTATTTAACATTCCCGCTACAGACTCCGAGGATAGTGAGTCTATTAGGAGAATACAATCTGTGGTTAATGACTTTTTAGCTACTCGTAGAACTTTAGGTGTAGAAGTAGAAAGTTGAGATCCGATACTCATACAATCGCTCCCTAAAAAACTTCCCAATTTAACTCTAGGCTATGGGAGAAATCGCTCACATCTCCTCGTGAACTCCCTAAATGGTCCCAAATGTCCAAATTCCTTTTGGATAGATATGAGGCTGTTGTTAACGAGTATTAGGAATTCAAGAGGCTGACTTAGTCTCACCAAACCAGCGTTGTCCAATGTAGGCATATGTGTCTCAGAAAAATATAACTCCTATGTGTAAATTGTGCAATGAAGATCACTCTCTCAGATCATGTCCCAAAATCGGAAAATTTACTGTACACTAGAGAGTTGAGTTAGGATCCTCCCATATCAAAACTGACTGCAAGAGTAAGCACACTTGCCTCTATTGCAATAAAACACACCATACCCTATTACACATGGTGAAAAGAAATCGAAACTCAACCCAAAGTAATGAAAACACTCATTTCAAAAGCTCAAGTAAGAGCTTCAGTTCCCAAAACTCCCCAAATATTTCTCAAACGAACTCACACGATGCTCATGATGAACAGCCATCTATATCGGGTCAAATACGAGCCAATTACTCCTTCAGCTACGAGAATATACTATTGAGAACTGCGCTAGTGCAGATAGAATCTCCAGGTGAACGCTCCACGGTGAGAGCTCTTATTGGTCCTCAACGAACATTCATATCTGAAGAGATTAGGAAACGCCTTCAGCTTCCATACCACAACTCTCATTTTGAAATTGTTGGTATTGGAGCAGAAACAATCGGCAAATAAAGAATGTTAATTCGTGTTTATGCCCGAAAGACAAATACAAGAACCTCCATTAAGGCAATAGTATTCCCAAAGGTGACTAAATGCCTCCCAGCTCTCAGTTGTGACGTTCCTTACTCAAAGGAACTTATAGGGAAAACTCTGGCTAAAGATCCTTAGCTACAACCTGTATATCGTGCAGTACTTCAGGAATACTTAGACTTGGATTCCATGGAGGAAACTTCGTCTAAGGAAATTGTTTCCCAAGAGAAATACTATTCCTCATATCTCCCCCATCATGCGGTAGTTCGACCTGATCATAAGACGATTAAGGCCCGAGTCGTATTCAATGCTTCGAGAAAATCGAAATCTCAGTTTTCTCTAAACGATACTCTCTATATTGGTTTTACTCTTCAGAATGAACTATTAACAATAATTCCAAATTGGAGGAAATATCAGTATGTTTTCAGTGGCGACATACAAAAAAAATATCACCCGATCGAATTACATCCAGAAGATAGATGCTATTATTCCACAATAAACCCGATGGCCCAGTTAAATGAGGATCAATTTAATTCGGATTTATCGGAAACGATAACCATTCCAAGACGGCTTCAATATATCCCAAAAGATTCTGTTCAAATTCATCGATCTTGCGAAGCACAATGATATACATTGGGTGTCGAACAGAAACTCATAATGTCTTTTCGAACTTATTAATCGCAAAAAGTAAAGTCGCTCCTATTCAGACTGTCTGCCTCCCGCGTTAAGAACTGAACGGAGCAGTATTACTAGCAAAGCTAGTTAAATACGTGCAAACATCCCTTTGTTTTAATGATGCAAATATTTTTCTATGGACTGACTCTTCAATAGTCTTTGGTTGGCTATCTAAACCGTCCTCTTCTTGGGAAACTTACGTCGCAAATAGAATTTATCAAATTCATCACCTCATTCCAAAGTCAATATGGTGACATGTTCCCACTCACTTTAACCCAGCCGATCTTGGAACTTGTGGATACAAATAACACTAACTGGCTAAAAACTCCCAGAGATAGTCTGGACCATCATGGTTACACAATCCCGAATCTGAATGGCCAAAGTGGAATCCACTCAAAATTATTGAATCCCCCAATGAAACTCCAAATTTCACGCCAAAGTAAAAATAGAAAATATTCTGCATAGATTCTCATTTTACGACAGTGCCTTGCGTGTTTTGAGTTATGGTTACAGGTTTATCAACAGGATCATGAAAAACTTTAGACCTAACAGCTCTCTTAATTTTCAAATCGGTTTAACTCATACCGAAATAAATACTGTAAAAATTAAACTTCTCAACTTGGTTCTACAAGCATTTTATCCCGAGGAGTACAAATACTTACAAAACTACACCCTACTTCAAGAAAAAGCCCGTTGAACATGATGAATCCATTTTTTGATTCAAATTCAACAATGCGAATAAATGGTAGATTAGCTCAGTCATCTTTTCCGTATAGTGAGCCATATCTAATTGTTCTGCCAGGCAACTTTCGTTTTTGCCAATTATATCTGACTCATTTACACAATTTCCTTTGTCACGCTGAATGTATGGTACAAACGGAATTTTACAATATTTTATCAACAAACAGCAGCCATGTACTCAAATAATGGCTCCTTTACCTCCGGAAGGATGTAATTTTTCTCTTCCCTTTCAAATTACAGGTATTGATTTCGCCGGACCATTCGAAATAAAAGCATCACCACTGAGAAAGTCTCACATAACCAAAGGCTATGTAAGTGTTTTCCTTTGCTTCAGTACGAAAGCTATACACTTAGCTGCTCATATTTATTCTCAGCAGCTTTTCAGGCTGCATTTTCCCTCTTCATTGGGAGGCGGGGACTCCCCCAAAAGGTAATTACTGATAATGGGAGAAACTTTTTGGGTGCTTGAAGATCTCTCGAACGTGAATTCGATAAGCTCGTTAATAATGTTGCTAATGATACATCTCACAAGTACATGATACGTGGATTTTAGTGGAAATTTATGCCGTGAAAAGCTTCTAGTTTCATTTGAAGCGAATTGCTGGAGCTCAAAAATTAAATTGAGAAGTTCTCAACAAATTAAATTGAGGAGTTCTCAACAATCTTTGCCCGAATTGAGGGTAATCTTAACTCTCGCCCAATCTCTGCCTTATCAGAAGACCCTGCAGATTTAACGGCCCTAACTACTGGACACTTTTTAAGAGGCGCTCCTCTAATGTCTTTTCCGGAACAAAACTATCATGATATGGAAAAGTTCAGCTGCCAATATGCAAGTCGGAGATCTCGTAGCAATGATCGACGATTTACAACCACCACGTGAATGGCGGTTAGGAAGAATCGAGCAAACATACCCCGGTGCTCATTCTTTCTTATCTCTCATTTATATTTCTCTAATCATTTATCTCATTCAACCTGAGAGCTAAAAAACACTTCAGAATGGAGAACTTTATTCCATATAGATTTCTAATAATTATTAATTGAGTTTTTGCAAAAAGACCCTAAGGATGACAGTCACAAAGAGGGAGGAGGTCGTTGATAAACACCGCTACTGTGTTAACTGTCTAGCTAAGAGTCACGATATAAGAGGTTGCACGTCTATGAATACATGCTGAAAATTTGACAAATATTTAATATAACATAATATATAATGCCCTAATTATAATTATCTCTTATAATTACAGTTGCAACTCTCTTTAGAAGTTTGGTACACTTGCTTTTTATCTCTATTTACCAATCTTCCACATGAGAGTTTGCCTAAAGTAACACTCATTATTTCACCTTTTCATCAATAAAAATAGTATTTCTGTTATAAACGCCGTTATAACGTGGTTTATAATTTATTAAATCTTGCATACTCAAAAATTAAAGCTGCTCAACAAAAGTTTTAAAAGTTAGATATTGCTTGTATGGGTAGTATGGGCCCAAGATTGTTAATACCATTGATATAAAAATTAAAAGATAGTGGTCCCAAAACACTCTACATCATCACTCATTGAATTTAAATTAAAATTTATTTCCACATTTGCCTAATCGTCAAATAACTTTTAAATAATTTCAAATCTGTGTTTCTTATGCCGAAGTACCTCAGGTTTTCAATCAATATCGTATGACCCACAAGATCAAACGCTTTCGTAAAATCATAAAAAATACCACAAACATTTGAAAAAACTCTATATAGACAATAGCAAATATATTTGGCTGCATTAATTACGAAACCATACTGGTTCGAGTATAGTATTTTTTCTTTTTCAAAAAAGCAGCAAACAGAGAATATAAAATTTTTTCAAAAATTTTAATCGATAACCGATTAGACTGCTCCAGGGCATAAATTGTATACTTTTGAACAAATGACTTCCTTAGGAATTAATATAACTTTACATACTTTAAGGTCATCTGAGTAAATTGACTGAGTAACTATAGTGTTAGTGGTAATGCTATTACACACTAGTTCCTGAACTGTATTTTTGTAGGTAAGTGGTTGTGTTGACTCATAAGGACCAAAATTGAGCTCAGGGTTTATTTAATTTTCACACGAAATTCCAAATTTGCATTTTTATTTCACACATTAAAAAAGGTATTCTATTTTTTTTCTAGCCCTATTTGAAGCTTTTAATATATTTATTTCAAATTTAACCATAATAGATATCGGATTATATACTTAAAGAAATTGACTTTTTAATCAAACGTATAATTTCAGTTGCTACATAACGAATAAAAAAGGAAAATTATGAACACTAAAGACCTAAAATTACATTGAAATGTTTATATACCATCTTGTTACCAGGGATAGGAAGTATCGGTCGCTAGACATAACCACTAGTTATTAAATTAAAAGTGAAATCTTTATGACTGTATGTCAGAGTTCTGAGTTGAAGTTTTATGCATCTGAATTGATTTGATTTGATTTCTTAAATTTAGGACTGAGTTTAAAAAATAATGGTTGAAAACTTCAACCTTATCCATATCTTCACTTCACAATTTTACTTTCTGATATCAATTTTTGATTTGGACATTCTTCCCAAGACTCGTTTCAAAACTGTCAGCATTTCCGGAGATCTTCTTTAATAGTGAGTAAATTTTTTTTACTGATAATAATTATAACACTATATATTGTTTAGATACTCTGGGTATTAAGTACTATTTATAATTAATTTTACCCCCGTTTTATACAAAAAAATTTATAATTATTTCGTTTTCTTTTTTGCTTTAAAAATTTCTTCTTATTTTCAATCAAATATTCAAATATTGCAAGTTCTCATGTATTCATTTTACCATTTCTCGTTTAGGTGATAATTTTCGATTTTTACTTTCAGTTTAATGACAACGTATTTTTCAAACCATCTATTAGCAAGCAAATAGCAGTATTTTGACTCGATGACAAATTTTGTACAGAATTGTACGAAGTATCAATTGTTTCACTGTATTATTGTTGCACCAATATGTATTAATGTGACATAGGAAATCCATCAGGTTTTCTTGATAAATTTAGCCTACAGAAAATCAGGTTATTACACTCAAAAGAATCAACATTTATGGGAATTGATAAATTACTGTGCACATTATCTATGGATGAGTTGCTGCTACGTATAGTATGACAATTAAAAAAATCGCAAGTTTAAGACTACGTTGTTAAATCAGTCGCCAAAGGATATATTTGTATCACCAACAAAAATGTATGGATGTTGTGCCAACTGATCAAGAATATTGTCAATATAATTTTAAAAAGTACTAAAAATATATTGTTACGTTTTTACCTTTTAAAAACGTTTGAAATATGAGTTCATAGATTGCAAATAAATTTGTGTTTAATTCTAATTAAATCCTTTATTTGTCGAACAACTTTTGTGTGACACGGTTCACAACCGATTCTAACAACAACAATTGTTTATTTGTTATTCCTTCGTTTATGCCCTTTGCGATAAACAATAATAATTATCACACAATTGTTCTATAGATCTTTGTAACGGAGATCTTCAAACCACGATTGGTTTACTTCACACGCAACGCGTCTTCACACAAGACTGACTGAACTTCTACTCCGACTTTGCATGCTATGCCTTGTCTTTTATATCGCGACGTAAACAGTCTGATGAATGTTCTCGTAGGCGAAGGTTCTAATTTTCGCCTTCAAGAGAATTCTATGAATGTAAACAACATGTTTACATAATGTTTACATTCATACATGTTTGCATGCTTGTTGTTAGTGTAGGTTGTTTACGCTTGTCCCTGTTGTTTGTGGACGACGAAGCCACTTCATCAAAAATTACTGATTGGACGGGTCATACTTAAGAAATCAAAAAGCTATGATGAGCGATGACGTTGTGCAAATTCCTGCAGATCTCAATGTAGGAATGGACGTTTCCGGCCGTTTGATGCCGTGGTGAGGCTTATATACAACGGCGATCGTTATCATGCTGTCGCATGATTAGACGCGTCATGGGGAGTTTCTGGAGGCAGGCAGGAAATGCATTTCAATGAACTATTTTTCAAAAATTTGTCCCCTAGCTTTCGTGTCGCTGAGGTATTTGGCATCATGGGATACCAAGCGAGGATGTTATTTCTGCCTTTAGTACATTAGTCTACTTAATGGCTCTGGGGGAACGAATGAATATTCTGTCGCTACTAGTGTTTAACTGTCTAGTATAGAGTCACGATATAAAGTAGAGTTGCACGTCTATGATTTACATTGCTGAAAATTTGACAAATATTTAATATAACATAATATATATATGCCAATTATTATAATTTATCTTCTTATAATTACATTGCAACATCTCATTTAGAATGTTGGTACAACTTGCTTTTTTATCTTCTATTTACAATCTTCCACATGAAGTTTGGCCTTAATGTAACACTATTATTATCACCTTTCATCCAATAAAGAATGTATTTCTGTTATAATACGCCAGTTTATTAGATTTCAGGGTTTTATAATTTATTAATCTTGCATTACTCAATAATATTAAAGCTGCTCAACTAAAAGTTTTAAGTTAGTATTCATATGTATGGGTAGATATGGGCCCAAGATTAGTTAATACCATTTGTATATATATAAAATTAAAAGATATGTGGTCCCAAAAAACTCTAACATTCATTCACTCTTATGAATTTAAATTAAAATTTTAATTCCAGCATTTGCCATCGTTCAAATATACTTTGTAAATAATTATCAAATCTGTGTTTTTATGCGTAAGTAATCCTCAGGTTTTCAATCAATATCGATATGACCCACAGAATCAAACGCTTTATGTAATGCATATAAAAATACACTAACTTTGAATAAAATTTTATTTTTTTTGACAATTAGCCAATTATTTTGGCTGATTTAATTATCGAAACATACTTGGTTCGAGTATATGTATTTTTTCTTTTTAAAAAAGCAAGCAAACTAGAGAATATAAATTATATTTCACTAAAATTAATCCGATAACCGATATTAGACTGCCCAGGGCATAAATTGTATATTTTGTGAACCAAATGACTTCCTTAGGAATTTATATAATATACTTTACATTACTTTTTAAGGTCTATCTGAAGTAAATTGACTGAGTAATCTTAGTGTTTAAGTGGTAATGCATTATCACACTTAGTTCCTGAACTGTATTTTTGTTAGATAGTGGTCTTGTGTCGGTACTCATTATAGGACCAAATTGAGCTATCAGGGTTTATTTAATTTTCACACCGAAATATCTCAAATTTGCATTTTTATTTCACACATTTAATATAAGGTATTCTATTTTTTTTCTAGCCCTATTTGAAGCTTTTATATATATTTTATATTTTCAAATTTAATTCATAATAGATAATCTTGATTAATTACTTAAATGAAATTGACTTTTGTTATCAAACGTATAATTTCAGTTAGCTACATAACGATAAAAAAAGGGAAATTATGAACACTAAAGACCTTAAAATTAACATTGTAAAATGTTTAATATACTCATCATTGTTACCAGGGTATAATGGAAGTATCGTTCGCTAGCATTTAACACTAGTTATTAAATTATATAGTGAATATCTTATATGACTGTATGTCAGAGTTCTGAGTTGAAAGTTATCATCTTTCCCCCCGCCCACCCCCCCCCCCCCCCTTCCCCTCCACCCCCCCCCCTCCCCCTCCGCCCCCCCCTCTCTTCTCACCGCCGCCCCTCCCGTCCTCCTCCTCCCCCTCTCCCCCCCCCCCCCACCCCCCCCCCCCCCCCCCCCCCCCCCACCCCCCCCCCCGCCCCCCACCCCCACCACGACAACACTCCCCCCCCCCCCCGCCCCCCCCCCCAAAACCCTATATCTTCGGTTCGTTATTCGGCCCTTCGCCATCTTAAATTCTTCAACAGAACCTGCTTTCATGGTTCCCCACCCCCCGCCCTCCCCCCCCACCCCCCCCCGCCCCCCACCCCACCCCCCCCCACCCCCGCCCCCCCCCCCCCCCCCCCGCCTCCCCTTCCCCCCCCCCCCCTCCCCCCGCTCCCCCCACACCCCCCCCCTCCCCCCCCGTCCCCCTCCTTCCCTCCCCCTCCCCACCCCCCCCCCGCCACCCCCCCTCCCATAAACCAGCCCCCACCGACCCCCACCCGACCCACCCCCCTCCCCCACTTCTAAGTGGTTTTCCAAATATTTTCATATTTTCAATTTTTATAATGATGGACTGAATAAAATTTTTATTTTCAAAGTCACTTACATGCATATGTCACCATGAAGCTGAGTCTGTCAGCTTATTATTCAGATCCGCACAATACATTTTTGCATCAATGAAAGAGATTACTTCCTAATTTAACGGTTATTTTGGTTCGCCTTTCTTGTACAGTTAAAGATAATACATCGGAAAATAATTGACGAATAGCCATAGTTAAACTTCTAACTTCCGGCGAATGATATTTTCCAAATTCTACTACGGTTTCCTTAATATAATGTCGTTAATTTCCTCAGTCGTAATTCTGTATGGGATGGGATGTAGCAAACAAGGTAAAGTTTCTGACTGTAGTCAACTTGGTGACCTACAAGACGATTCTTGTCCTGCTATATTGAAGTTGACATGCAGCCTCTACGTGGCCCCTCCTGGATGGCATACTGGCACCCGCTTAACATAAAGATAAGTGCAGATATGTCTAATCCCTTGGATTGGGCGTAAATTATCCAATGAAAATCAACACACAAGCCTCTAAAAAGATCCCTTCAAAAATTGATGACCACTGTAAACGTTTACCAGGGCTATAATTTAAGATTAGGCACCAGGAACGTCCGCACCAGCTGGCGGTTGCCCTCATGAAATGCAGGACTCACAATACTGCAACCACGAAAATACCATGGTTAGAACAAGGATGCAAGGATGCTTTTCAGCGAAGAAGCACGAATTCGGAATTGTGATTAATAAGAAACTCCGCCATCTTGTCACTGAGGTTTACTCTTGTAAAACGAAAAAATAGGCACAATTCCATTCAGGGCAAACATTTTAATAAAATCAGATTTGTTTGTGGTCACCCCCACGGAAAGAAAGAACAATGTCGTTACAGATAAACGTACCTTATATGCTAAGCTCGAGGATGTATATAACAAGTGCTCGGCCCATGACGCCATGACATGGTAGTGTGTAACACCAAGTCTCAGCACCTTAACATTCATAACATTCAACATCCAACCAGATTAATCACATTGTGATTGACGGAAAGCATGTCTCAAATATACTAGATATGCGTACATTTAGGAGTCCAAATATCGTGTTGGACCACGACCTTGTCGCAGCCAAGTTTCGATTGTGCATTAGGGCCTCGAGATTTGCACATACGACAGCTAAAATGTTCTCCGCTCAACTCTCGGATAAACTCCGTCGTTCCCCATTTAATTTCAGCAAGCTACAGCGTAAACGCCACATACGAGAAAACATTACAGTCCGCCGTTACATTACGGAGCCATTGTCGAGAACTGTAGAGAGAGTAGAAGGGATGAGAGACGTTTTTTCAGGCACAGGAAAGGAGAGTGTGTGAGAAAATCAAGATGTAGGCAAGATATAGGCATGACACTCGAAAATTCTATCAAAAGGTTAAGCGTCTAACCGAAGGTTTTAAGCCCGAAGCGTCTTTCAGCAAAGATGAGAATGCAAACTTGGCAACAGATTCGTAGGGGGTGCTGAGGTTACAGAGGAATTACTGCTCTACTTTGTTACGAGGCAACGGGCTTTAGAGATAATATACCGATCTCGATCGATGATGACGGCGGGGAGATTTCGCCTCATAGCCTTGAGGAGGTCAAGATCATAGTTACGTGAATTGTTAAGAGTCGGAGGTAATGAGTTGGTAGGGTGTATACACCAGCTTGTTAACTAAGTATGGGTAGCGGAAAGTATTCCCAACGATTGGAATCTCGATGTTCTGCGCCCTTCCCTAAAAAAGGTATATCCCACGATATGTGACAACTACAGGTGTATAAGTCTTCTCCCTAACGCAGATAAGGTTCTTACTGGCGTGTTGTGTGCGACGGACCTGAAGCCACTCATCAAAATTACTGATTGGACGGGTCATACTTAGAAATCAATAAAGCTATGATGAGCGATGACGTTGTGCAATTCCTGCAGATCGTCAATGTAGGAATGGACGTTTCCGAGGCCGTTTGATGCCGTGTGAGGCTTTATACGGCGATCCGTTATCGATGCTGTCGCATGATAGACGCGTCATGGGGAGTGTTCTGAGGCGGCAGGAATGCATTTCAATGACACTATTTTTCAAAAAATTGTCCACTAGCTCTGTGTACGCTGAGGATATTGGCATCATGGGATACCAAGCGAGATGTTATTTCTGCCTTTAGTACATTAGTCTACTTAATGGCTCTGGGGAAACGATGAATATTCTGTCGGCAAGTAGGGACAGATTACGGTCGATAACTATAATTTCGATACAGGCAAGGCGAAGCCGTATGCACCATAAATGATGTAAGTCTGGAAATCAAGCGCAGGATCACTCTTGCCAACAGGTACTACTACCTCTCATACAACAAAACTAATACTCTACAAGAGTATAACCCGTGCTTCGTTATGGCACAGTGGCATGGACACAATTAATCGGGAATACAGTAGCGTCTGAGAGTATACCTGTCCCCATCAGTTTTTGCACGAATAGATACGTTCCTGAGAAAATCGTTAAAGCTTGAAATTTGTCCATGATATGGTTTTTTTAATTGTTCCTTTTACTATTTTTAAATTTTTAGAAAATTAAAATTTTTTTATCCTTCGATTAGTTTATAAAAATTAATAATATTTTTCACTTAACACACACTTGTTAGCTAAATACTAAACGAGGTATTTTTCATCCCTCGATTTACACGAGGGATAGGTGTAGTCTAGAGAAGAGTCCTACCTAAGATCTTCGGAATCTTGCCCACAAGTGTTATTATGTTTACAGTACGTAATTGAGTAGCAAAGACTTGTCTCGTAAGACGAGACTTATACCCTTCAAGACTATCATGCTTTCCGTACTTCTTTATGACGCAACGACCCAACAGCCTTGAGAAAGTTTTCATTCCAGGGCTGTATAAGCTTCTCCACGACATAGTCGATATGCAGAGCATTAACATCCAGAGGCTATGCCAGATTTTCCATATTTGATGCAGAGAGGACACCCTTGCCTGCTTTAGAAGGACCAAGTCGAATAAGTCCTGTCATCGATTGGTGTGTCCAAGTGTTGGTGCAGTAGAAGTAAAAGACCCTGGAAGGATGCGTTACAGCAGGTCGGAATTAGATAAATAGACTAATTAAGTATACTGTGTAACAATAAACATTATTAGATCTCGCTCAAGATTGGTTGTAGGTCAAATTGGAGTGTGTAATTCATATTAAGGTTTTTCGCATCAATCTCCATTAAATGAATATATGAATATGGATTTATCTACCGGATGGATTTATCAAAGTAGAGTTATTCGTCATAATCCGAATAAATGACCGAAAGCTATTACTTTTCTTTGTAAATACACAGTTTTAGTACGAAGGTGGCGGTCGTAAAGAGTTTTTACTGCGATACGCGATGCTCTCGACTATTTGCGGAGCAGATCAGTTTGAACATAGCCTTTATTGTGTCAATTTCTGAATGTGTCCTCTTTGGGACATGCAAACTTGCAGTCTGACTAAGGCAAGATTTGTATCTTGATATAACCGTAATGGATTTGCCGCTGTATCAACATACTGATTGAGAAAACAGTGTTTCTAGATGAAATGCCAACACTCCTTTTTGGTACGAAGAAGTCGAAGATGTTTTTGTGGTGCACTACAATACATAATATGTGAGTTTGATCCTTCACTAATTGCTTCTGGAATTGTGTGGCTTTAATGCTGTTGCCAAGAAAACCTGTGAACAACAATTTCACTGCTGGGAAATGGAGTCGGAAAGATAGTCAGAAACATAAACCTCCTTTACGGCGTTTGACTTCTGTGTAAAAACTCGATATACCAATAATGGCATTGGCATATATATCACATTGAAAATTTAAATTCAAAAGCGATAGGGGTGGATTGTGGTCACCGTGGTCTATTAGGAGACCTCGGTTCAACCACCAGATCAGACATCTCCATCGAAACGAAATATGAAAAAATATTTCTTCGGCGACTTTCTCTCAGCAGGTTTCTGGCAAAAACTTTTAGAGTAAATAAAAATTTAAAAAAAATAGTAGGTTACACTTGAAAATACTGTTACGAATATGTGAATGGCGTAATATCGTTAAACATCAAAATGTTAAACAAAAGCTACAAAAACAAGAAAATGGACTTGTTTACTTGATTAACAAATAAACAACGATATAGCAACAACATCACTATTCAAGGAAGAGGGATAAACAAGTAAACAACAAGTAAACACTTCAGGCACGAACGTAAACAAGATACAAAAACAACAAACAGAAAGCATAAATAAATGTAAACAACGATGTTTACATTCATAGAATTCTCGTGAAGGCGAAGACTAAAACCTTCGCCTACGAGAACATTCATCAGACTGCTTACGTCGCTATATAAAAGGCAATGCAAAGCGTACAAAATCGTGTATTGAAGATCTCCGTTACGAAGATAATTGATATTGTTTATTGCAAAGGGCATAAACAGAAGAATAACAAAAAACAATTGTTGTTGATAGAACAAGTTGTGAACGGTGGCACACAAAATTCTGCGATTAATAAAGGATTTAATTAAAACCGAACACAAATTTTTTTATTTGCAACCTAGGAGCTCATATTTGAAACGTTTTTAAAAGGTAAAAACGTAACAATTGTCAGAAGTAGGATTGCGAAACCTAAAAGTGAAAATAAATAAATGAAACTCCCCGAACTAAGAGTGGAATGTCTTAAACGAGAGTTGGGTAAATTAGAACTGCCAACAATGGGCGCGAAAATGCAATCCTGAGGTGGTTAAGGGAGGAATTTCAGCGTCAGGGCATCGATACCGATTCTTACAAGTTCGAAGATGAGGAGGAACGGGAGTTACAGGCCCCTGCAACCGACATTGTTATGGACAAAAATTCGTTGCAAGCCGCTTTGATGGAACAAATGCAAAAGCTACTTGCTGAGTCACAAGAAGCTTCTAGAGCCGAAAATCAAAAACTGCAAGCAAAATTATTGTCAAAAATTTAAAGGAAATTTGAGGGGAAGCTGCAGGATCTGGAGGAATCAGTCAACAAAAGAATTACTAGTGTCGAGGAAAAGGTGTCAAATTTGGAAGAGATCGTCGACATGAAAGTGATTGATTTGGAAAAAGCCGTGGACGGAAAACTCGTTATGATGGAGGAGAAGATGAACAACCTCCAGAGCCAGGGGCCGGAACCAGTGATAATCGTATCAGAAGGTATCGGTAGGATAAAAACACCTTACTTTGATGGTAGCTCGCATCTATCCGTATTTAATTTCCAATTCGAAACAGTAGCCAGCAGAAACGGATAGGACAATGAGGAAAAGGCTTTGGAACTGATTTTGGCGTTAAAAGGTGTCGCAGCCGAGATTCTAGAAACCATGCCAGCCAGCCGCAGAAACAACTACGACGACTTAATGGTTGCGGTACAGCGTAAATTTGGCTATGAGCACAAACGGGAACTGTACTGCATGGAGTTAAGGTGCCGAGCGCAAAAGGCTAATGAGTCACTTTGAGGCTTTGCAATGGAAATCGAGAGAAAACCTGGAAAACCTGGCCTTTCCACTAGCCCAGGAGACCGCTCGCATGATTTCTAGGCCACAAGTGAGCAAAGTGTTAAAAAGGGAAGTCGTGGAGGAAGAGGAATGCCTTCTAAATAAGTTTAAAGAAATGAGGAGGTAAGTTTTGGAGGAAAATGGACAGAAGGCGAAACTTAAATGTTTTAATTGTGGAAAGGGCGGGCATTTCCAATGTAGGGCGCCACGCCAAAGATCAAGATCCATCTCACCGGCTAGGGTAATAAACGGGCGAACTCCCAATCATCTTCACAAGAGTTCCCTTAAACTAAAACGGGTTAGCACTGAGGGGCAAGTGCTGGCTTCCACAAGCAAGTACCCCACAACCTCCATATCAGTTATGCAGCAAAATAACGACAACCTTACGGCGTGCGGGCACATAAATGGTAGACAACGCATTATATACACCGCGACTATAGCCAACATTTGTCTCATGGCATTAATTTGAATATGTGGCAACAGATGATGAGTTGGCGAAATGTGGAGATCACTCTAGACGTGGGATACAAACTATAGTTGGCTGCCAGAAGGTTAGTCTGCGAATGACACAAATTACACCTCAGAGTGAATCGTGATATGAGCGCATTGGCGGGAGATTGTGAGGAAAGGCGCTTATGTATGTTGAACCAGCGGCCGATCGACGGATTGTTGTCAGCAAAGCCTTCGTCAAATACACGAACAGAGGATAGTCCCCGGTGATAGTGCTGAATCTATCAGACAAAGAAAAAGTCATCTGTAGAAACTCCGCGGCGGCAATGTGCCCCAGTAGAGTCGATGATACACAGAAGAACGATTGCCGGAACCTGCCGAAATGTCAGCTAAAGACCAACGGGAATACGAAGTAAATATGGGGAAATGGTTAGCAGGAGCAATAAGAGTCATGGTAGAACAGCCATGCTCAAACATGAAATTGCTACTGGCGAAGAGAGAATGATAAAACAGGCACCCAGGAGCATACCACTGGCGAAGCGTAATGAGATTAAGAAGTTAGTCGACGATATGATGAGGAGCGGTGTAATTGAACCGTCATCGGGTCCGTGGAATTCACCTGTAGTCTTGGTTAAAAAGAAAGATGACAGTACAAGGTTCTGCGTAGACTACAGGAAGCTGAATGATGTCACTAAAAAGGATAGTTACCCGCTACCGAGAATTGACGATATGCTCGACACGCTAAACAGAACAAAGTGGTTCTCCATATTGGATCTACAAAGCGGATACTGGCAGGTGGAGATTGCGGACAAGGACAAGGAGGAAACTGCATTCAGTCCGAACAGCGGCTTGTGGCAGTTTAAAGTCATGCCATTTGGACTCTGCAATGCTCCGGCCACATTCGCACGGCGAATGGAACGTGTACTAAAGGGACTGCATTGGAAGACTTGCCTGGTGTACCTCGATGACATAATAGTGACAGGACGCCTTAAGGGCCTTGGAGAAGTTCTGCAGATGATATCAATGGCCGTAGTAAAATGATGAGGATAAGATATGAGCAGTGAAGGACTGGCGTCGTCCCCAGAATCATCGCAGTTGTTTTCGGACTATGAACATACTACAGACGCTTTGTGCCTAACTTTGCTAGTGTGGCTGCGAGTTTGCATGAGCTCACCAAGAAATCAAGGGTGTATCAATGGGGTGAGTCACAGGAAAAAGCGTTACAGACACTAAAAAAAACTATTGTGTGCTGTACCAGTTTTGGCTTATCCAGTTCCAGGAGAAAAATTCATTTTGGACAGTGATGATAGCGGAAATGGTATTGGTAGCGTACTTTCCCAGGTGGTCAATGGTGGTTGTAGGCTACTATAGCCGCACACTGTCGAAGCCTGACGGAACTATTGTGTAACCCGACTTGAGCTACTTGTAGTGTTGGAATGCGTAAAACATTACCATAAGTTCCAGTATGGCCAACATTTTCTATTAAGGACTGATCAATCCGCACTGAGGTGGCTGCTGCAATTCAAGAGCCATGAAGGACAGTTAGCACGTTGGATTGAGCGCCTTCAGACTTACTACTTAAGCATTGAAGAGGCATAAAATATGGGAATGCTGATGCTCTCTCAAGTCGACCTTGAAGGAGGAATCCATAATCGACACCCGTCTAACGCAAATCGAAGACAACGAAGACTGGTCCGAAGCACAAAAAAGCGACGTAATATTGACGAAAATTATAGCAGCTAAGGAAGAGGACAAACGGCCTACCAGAAATGAGATATCCACAGAAGGTCCTCTTACAAAAGCATATTGGGCGCAATGCGACAGTTTAAAAATGATAAACGGATGCTTATATCGACAATGGGAAAGCGCTGATGGCAAGACCTCAAAATTAAGAAAGTCTTAACTTAGTTCTATAAAGGAGATAGCGGAGGACATCTTGGAGTGACAAAGACGTTGGAGAGACTAAAACAACTTTTTTATTGGGTTGGATGTTAGCAAGCAGTGGCGGATTGGATCGCGAACCGTACACAGTGTATTTCTGGTTTACAAATGTACAGTATAATTCGGGCGCACCTATTGAGCGGAATGCGATGGGCGCAGCAGGCCCATTTCCTGTCAGTGATGCCGGAAACCAATATGTTCTCGTCGTGATGGATTATTTTAACAAATAGCCGGAAATGTATGCCATACCAAATCAAGAGGCGAACATAATAGTAAGTGTTTTTGTGAACGATTGGGTATGCCGCTACAAGAAATGTGTGAAATATACGATACGACGCCGCTTCACCCACAGTCTGACGGAATGGTGGAACAATTTTATCGAATCCTGGAGGAATGATTGCAAAAAGTAGTGAGCGAGCAACAGAAGGATTGAGACGAACAGATTCCGAGGTTTCGACTGGTGTACCGATTGGCGGTCTATGATTCAACATCTAGATCACCCGCTAAGGTTTTTGGGACTGAGATAAAACTACCTGTTGACTTAAAGTTTGGTGTTAAGCCCGTCAGAGAGATGGATGATACATATGCTTGAAAACGGGAAATTCTAAATGAATTTCCATGAATACTTGCGCACACGTATAAAAGTGGTCAGCGATAGAATGAAAGCCAAGTATGATCATCAAGGAAAATACGCTTCCATGAGGGACTACTGGCTCTACTCTATAACCCAAAGCGGAAGAAAGGATTATATCGTAAGCTACAAACCAGCTGGATGGACCTTATAAAGTAATAAAAATATTAAACGATATCATGTACAGTATACAGAAAGCTAACAGCCACCGAGCAAAAATGAAAGTCGTCCATATAGCGCTCTATGGCAAAATATGGAAGAAAAGATAATGAGCCTATTCGGAACGAACAAGGTTAAGCATTAAAAGGTTAAACAAAAGCTACGAAAACAAAACAATGGACTTGTTTACTTGATTAACAAATAAACAACGATACAGCAATAACATCCCCATTCACGAAAGAGGGATAAACAAGTAAACAACAAACAACAACAACGCTACAGGGACCAGTACCTTCGCCTACGAAAACACTCATCAAACTGCTTACGTCGCTATATAAAAAGCAATGCAAAGCATACAAAATCATGTTTTGAAGATATCCGTTACAAAGATATGTATATAGAATTGTAATAATTGTTATTGTTTATCGCAAATGGCATAAACAGATAGATAACAAAAAAGCAATTGTTATAGTTAGAACAAGTTGTGAACAATGACACACAAAATTGTGCAATTAATAAAGAATTAAGTCTTAAACTGAACACAAATGTATTTTTATTTTTATTTCCAATCTCCGAGCTCACATTTCAAATGTTTTTTAACAGGTAAAAATGTGACAATATTACTAACAATTTTCCTCTGGGTTATACACATGCATCTCACAAATACACTCCCAATGTCATCATGTTCTCTTTGTGCTGGCGTCTGATTACTAAACATGTGTATAACCCAGAGGTAGAAGTCGCCGTAGTCTAGTAGGTAGTGTGTTGGCTTATTAGACGAAAGGCCAGGGTTCGAATCCCCGGTCAGACATCAAAAACGAAATATAAAAAAAATATTTCTTCGGCGACTTCCTCTCAGCAGATTTCTGGCAAAAACTCTGAGAGTAAATAAAATTGCCATGAAAAGTTTCTCAAAAAAATCTGTCGTTCGGAGTCGACTTTAAACTGTAGGTCCCGCCACTCATGTATAAAATTAGCACACACAACATAAATGGTGTGAGAAGCTAGGCCGTAATCCTGACTGAAGGGTTGTAATGGCCAATTATGTATGTATGTTATGTATGTATAACCCAGAGGAAAAATGTTAGTAATTATTGTTTCAAGCAATGTTCGAATGTTGTTTGCAAACTATTGTGCTTTTTGATGCAATTTATTGTTCTTCGAAATAATAAACCTATTTCATTTAAAAATTCAAAGAAAAAGCTATGCGTTTTTCCCATTGTACAGAGTGGCAATATTTTAATAGGTAGAAAATATCATTTAGGAAAGATTTACATATATAATAATAATGTCTGGAAACTTTATGGTGACCAATTTGCGAAACACCGAACCATAAAATATAATCTCATAATATAATTCAGGTACCAGAATTTTATCAGTACACTTGTTTCAAACGAGCGACATTTCACACAAGTGTTTATGGATGTGTAGAATGAATCATCATTACATTTTGCGGGTACTTGGATTTTAATTTAATTTTTCTCGGGTGTTATACCAAAAAAAAATTAAAAAGAAGCGGCGACAACCTACTTCACTGAATGCTGACAAGCAACTGAATGCAATTTAGCGCTTTTTTAACAAACGTTCCCTGTGTGTAGAAAACCGCAGATGTTAAGCACTCAGTAGCTATGGTTGCCGACGTCTGAATATAAAGTATTAAGAGTTAGTTAGTCAAGCGTAAAAAAACGTAAAATCGTAACGTTCGTAGCCTTAAAAACGTTTGTGTAGTTATAGAAATATTAAAAACGGGGCATATGTCAACGAAAAATGTAAACAAAAAGAAACAGACACAAAGCAACACACACCCCAACACAACACAATGCAAAGAAATTGGTATACAGGTATATGGACGAAGCCATCCGTTCAGGACAGTGATGTGTGTTATTAAGAAAAAACAAAATTCAAAAAGTACCAATTGAGCTTTAATTGGTAGAAGTTATATTTACTTCTTAAATTCAATGTTATTATTATATTTATTTTTATTCTTGCAATATAATGGAATTTTACATTTTTGGTTTTATCTGAGTCAATATTTATGGAATTTAGATATAAGTAGAATCGAATACAGCTCTATTCAAATATTTTTTTATTAAATTGCAAATCAATATCTCTAGTTAGATAGTAATAATAAAAAATTAAAAAAAATATTGTGAACATTAGAATCATGAGAATATGTATTTAAAAATGTTAGAGATTAAAAAGACTTATGTATAAAATAAAAGTACCAAAAAACGGCATTTGCGTTACATTGTCATTCAAAATACATACTATTTATTTATTTTGTTTCAAAGCTTTTTTTAAAAACATTACAGTCAACAATAATTAAAGAAAAATCATTTTTATGTACAAATTTAAAAGATTATATAAACGATTAATTATATATAAAGTACCAAAAATGATAATTCATACCACTTCGTCACTCAAAATACGTACATATTATTTATTTTCTCTTTAAATTGTGTTGAGAATACAATAAAACATAACAATAAATATTTATTTCTTATATAATCATTTTTTTTATTATTTTATTTAAAAAATTTCATTATATGCTTGCAACAATTTAAAACTTTTTATAAATAAACATGAAGGTACCAAAGAGGCATTTGTGCCGCAATGCAACTCTGCATTCAATAGGCCCATCACTCATATTCAAATCTCACGTAAAAACTGTGAGAATTCTGTTTTATACAGTCGTCCTGTTTTGCTAACGAGAGAACGTTTCGGTAAGCGTTACATCTTCTTCCATATGATAAAAAGAGAACGTTTTTTACGATACGTTACGTTACGTGTGGCTAACTGGCACTTTAGTTTTAAGTGTAGAGAGCAAGAAAATAATTTGGAAATGGCTTCAAGAGCAGGAATATCGTGCATTTTAAAAATTTGGTTGTAAAATTAAGAAACAAATCAAAATCTGGTAATCAAATAGCGAAAATTCAAAATGTAAATTGGTCAATAGCGTAAACTATGATAAGGAATTATAATAACTATGGTGCAGTTAAAAACAAACTCATAGTAGAAGAAACTTGAAGGTGGGAACGTCAGGTTTATTCTTCAGGAAGTGAAGAAAACCAAAGGACAGCTAGCTTACATTTAGCTGAAGCCATTGCCGAAGGATCAGGAATATCGGACACCCGTGGATAGCACGAAAATCTTTAATTTAAAATGTTTTCTGAACAGAAGATTAAGCAAACTACTGAATAGCATGAATGTGTTTTTCATTGCTCCGATTTTCCTTAGATTTCAAGTATTTTAATTGTCTGCTTAGTTCGTTTTTTGCTACAATATATTCGTCGTCTTTTGTTTCATCAGTTTTATGTGAAGTTATGTTCGAGGTGTCAGCCTGTATCATTTGATATCTGTTTTAATATTTTTTTCTTCAATTTAAGACATATTTTTCAATATCATTTCAACTATTACCAATTATTGCAAAAGTGTATACAACTGTAGTGATTTTTGTATTTGGTAAATTTATTTGACTGTGCCATTCGGTTCCGTATCATAGGAAACCTTTTTTAATTTATATTACGTCGACAGTGAATAATTCCATAAATTGTAATATGGATCGTTTTGACTCTAACTGTAACATTAGTGGTAATGATTGTATGATTCTATGCTGGTTATACTTAATAAGTTTTCATCTAAATTGTACTACTCTTATAGAAAGAGATGCTGATTCTGTTAAATGATTAATTAGATTTTTATAACTTAATTTAATAAAATTAAAAGGCAAACTTTTAAAATTTGGTGAATTATTTACAAATTTTGACGTTTTCGGAAATTAGCAGTTTATTTTTTTTTTATTTTTTCGCTTAACAAGTGTTACTGCTGCTGAAGATACTGATTAGTATATAAAATTCAAGGTTGTGATAATACAGATGTTCTGGTATATCAACTTCAACCTCCTTAACACGGATTCATCGCATCTTTCTTATACTTCTAGATCTTAATTTTTGGCTTATAAACACTCTAGTTAAAGAATATCAATACTAAGAATGAGCGCTGCTATTATTAGAGGACTTCTTCAACTTGAATGCATATTTCAAAAAACTGAATATTACTATTATTATCCAAACCACCAACTATTGCATACCTAGCTAATAAGTACTATGAGAGGCAGTAGTTTGAATATATGTCACATAAATACCCAAAATTTAAATAATAATATGTAAAAGTTTTAAAAATTTTGAATGTATATAGTATGCTTGTCTGAGACGTGGTTTGGCCCGGACCTTCTAAACTGTGTTTTTAACACTCGACTTGTCTACACCGCCCTGGCAGTCACCGGGGCACGGCGGAGGATCAACAAATAATAGTACATACTTAATTATTGTAAATATGGGTACTGATACATATTTCAATAATATCACTGTTACTACAATGGCTTGAAGAAATTAAACTACGGTACATAAATAAATATCAGTGAACATAGCGGTGAGTCAGAATAAATCACTCTATGTAAAGAAAAGATAAATCAACGCAGTCGGAACAACATTTCACTACTTTTTAGTAGAGTTCTTTGCTTCCAGTTCCTCCTAGTTCCTTTGAGTTTTTAATAGCACACAGAAAAAAATCGCATTATATTTTGTGATTTCCCCGCTTTAGTTAATTCAATTAAATTAAATTGCTCCGTATGGAATTTTTTGGATATAAACAACCATTATCATTATATTCATCAGATGCATTGGTAATTTCATCCTAAAACCCGGAATTGCAACATTTGTCCCGGTATTGTTTGAATAACACTATTGAATTTACAATGCAAGCATTTAGCTTAACCTCTAGTGCCCGTTTTTTGATTCATAACGTTTCGTGAATTTATTATTATTATTAAATTGCTCCGTATGGAATCACTTTAACAGATGCATTTTTAATTCCATTCTAAAATCAGGAACTGCAACTGTCTTGTTTGAATAAGACTATTGAATTTACAATACAAGCACTTAGTAAAAGTTCTAGTTTCTTCTATCATTTTACACTTTTAGTCATTCAAATCAGACAAGTCGACTGAGGATTCCCCTAAATTATATTTAACTACCAAATATTGGCATTTATTGTGTATAGGTTTTTTCTGTATAGTTGTTATTTTTGCTGAATGTTTTGTACATAGCTTCAACACATCTCTTTTAGCGCGATAACAGCTTTCAATATTTTGAACTTTACTGCTTTTGGATAGCCGCGCCGATTTTTTCATAGGGTATGCATACCAATTAATTTTTCGGCCAGGTCAACGCTGGTATACTGTACGTGTAGTGCGGCCTTTGCCTTAAGTATCCCGACAACGATCCATTAAAACCTCAGTCGACTTAGTTCCAGATATTTCATTAGTATTTTTCCTTTTGTCTGTATAAATTCGAAATGAATATGTATACCTTGTCCCACCACACAATTTAAAAACGTTAATGCCATATCTATGTCGTTTTATCTTTGTTACGAAAATGGAAAATCTAGATACATTAACTTACAATTATAAACAATGCTACAAAACAAAACAAGGAACTTGTTTACAAATGATAAACAATGAAACAAAAATACAACTACAAGACTGTTTACGTTGCTATATAAAAGGCATGCAAAGCAGGCAAAGAACCAGTAAAATTCAGTCAGGTTTGTTTGAAAGAAGTTATCGGTGTTTGAAGATCTCCGTTACAAAGATCTGTAAACGAATTATATATTAATTGTGTTGTTTATACAAAGGGGTGTAAACAGAGGAATAACAAACAAAGCAATTGTTGCTGTTAGAGCAGTTGTAACAGTGGCACACAGAATTGTGAGAACAATAAAGATATTTTAATTAGACTAAACACAAACTTATTTTTTTTGCAATCTATAAGCTCTATTTTAAACGTTTTTAAAAAAGTAAAACGTAACAATATTGACGAAATACAGTATGGCGGGTTTCATCTAATATTTCTTAAATTATATTTCAAAATATTTGAATATGAGCAGTCTTAGATAATCTTTATATAGCATATTTTTTATTATTGCTGAAATGAACATAATAACAATTCGGATTGATTTTTTTACCATAATTATACGTGGAAGTGTCAGGTTATATTCTTTTTACATCGATACAACACAATTTTTTGTAATCGCACTAATCCCATCTGTATATTAGACCAAAGAACATTTTATTTCATTAGCATTTGTTTCATACCATATCTGAACTATACGATTGCAATTCAGATTTTCTTTACATATTCATAGATGTTTGTTTGCTTTGCAATAATTTCGAATACTTCATTGTAACAAAAAGGAAATAAAAACCATGTGGTTCCGTACTAGCCAAAATATCTGACTGATTTGCGTCCATACCTGAAAATCTGAAATTCACATCAAACGATTAAAAGTTTTCACTTTTGTATATTAAAAATAATAATTTTTTTCTCAACGCATATGCGTTGATTCTTTTATTTATTTTTTTCTTAACTTAAGATTAATATATCGAAGAATATGCTTCTTAAATGAGTAAGGATATTTAGACACTATATGTCTCTACGTTATATTCTTAACTAACTATTCTAATGATATTTCATTCTCTTAAACTAAGTAATCATAAACAACATGTTTTTTGTTTTATTGTAACATATTTATGTTTACAAGTTGTTTATCATTACCTGATTTGTTTAGGTCACTTATTGTTTACATTATCATAAATACATTTTGCTCTTCTTTATAATCTATGTTTTTTATGATCTTGTTTTTAAAGTATCCTAAATACATTTCCATGGTATCTAAATATATTTTACATTAGTGATAAGGTTTTTAATTGTTTACAAAGGTTTTTCATTATTATATTCTTTAAGGTTATTAAATATATGTGTGAGTAAACTAGTATATATGTGACATTAACTCTCCCCTCGTTAAAAAATGAATCGTCCGATTCAAGGAGTAG
>QOCX01001597.1:14244-29274 GCA_005959815.1 Sarcophaga bullata | reverse complement strand
TTCAAGTTCTTAAAAGTACCAGAACCAAAATTGTCGCAAATTTTATAAAAATAAAGTAGAACAACACAAAAAAGTACCACAAATACTAAGAAGTCTTAGCGTTTCTAGAAAGTACTTTTATCACCACAATTAAAGTACTTTACCTACCAAATAAAGTACTACAACTACTAAAAGGTACTACATTATAGCATACTGTACATTACCACAAAAAGTCCAAAGTACCATAATGTTTAAAAAGTACTTTATTTTTTTTTCAAGATTATTAATCACCTAAGACTGTGACCAGCCCTATTGCAACGCGACATAGTTAAAATGTATTTTGTTGTTATTTGCTGATATTTGTTGTTGTGGTTACTAAAAACCAATTCTGACAATAAATTCTGAATAATTTTTTTTTTGAACCACAGTTTTAAAGTTATTAACAAAAAAAAAAAAAAAAAAAAAAAAAAAAAAAAAAAAAAAAAAAAAAAAAAAAAAAAAATCTGCTAAAATGCAAACCACCACTGTACTGTTACACACATTAATACACATGCAACATATTGTGGCGAGATGTTATTATTGAATTTTATGACGATTTGAGAACTTGTAAAAAATATACAGGCACACATGCCAACATGAAAATTGTAAACGAAATCAAATGCAGTGAAGTGAGCTGAAGTTTGTTCGTTGGTTGAAGAATTTTATTGGTCTGCTGCAAGTGGCAAGTTTTGCCATCAAATCAATCAATTAAAGTTGCACTGGAATTGTAACAGAAGTTGTTAAAAGAATAAAAAATCTCTATGAATTCATTTGACACACTCTATTTTTTTATTATTGTTGCCAATAACAACACCATTCAACGGTATGTGTCTGTCTCTCTCTCTCTCTCTAAAAACATTGTGCGATTCAATAAATTTTTATTGGCATGTGAAAGTCAGGGATAGGTAATGTGCATACTTTTATTGACTCCTTTAAAGTGAATTAAAACTTTACTCATATAAAATACGATTTCGTAAGTGATTTAATGTTGTATGTTGTAAACATAAAGTGGCCTTTAAATAATATTTCACCACAAATCGGTAATCATATGTCGGAGCTTAAGAAATTAGGCGTTCGAAAATGTTTTGTTAGAGATTTTGGGGATATCTCTCATAAGTAAGTTATCTAGTAACATTAACTACATTTGGCCATACTAGGGCTTGTTTGAAAGGAGACATTTTGAACTTTATGTTGTAGGAAGGCATTATTAAAAACGCTTTACTCTGTCAAAAGTAATCTTCGTTTAAAAACGAGTAAATTTCGGGACATTTTGCTTTTCTATTTGGCTACTCAAGTAATTTTTGAAGTGTAGAAAGACAATGCATTCATTAAAGGCTTCTTTACCTACTTGTTTGGTCATTACAATCCTTTAGTCAGGACTACAAGCTAGCTTCTCATGCTACCCATGTTGTAAGTGCTAATGTCATCCTTGAATGGTAAGATCCCCAGTTTGATGTCAACTACGAATGAAAGATTTTTAAAAAACTTTCCATTAATCTCAGAGTTTTTGTCAGGCAAATGAATCAATAATTGTTCATTACAACCCTTTAGTTAGGATTTTGACCTACTTTCTAACACCTTTTATATTGTGTGTATTAATTTTATACATAAGCGGCGGAACCTGCAATTTGAAGTCGACTTCAAAAGACAGATTTTTGAGAAACTTTCCAGGCAATTTTCTATTTTCACTCAGAGTTTTTGCCAGAAATCTGCTGAGAGAAAGTCACTAAAGGATAAATTTAACCAATGGCATGAGTTATGTTGGCTTTAACAATTTCTATGGTTTGTAACTTATTTGCACATACCTGAGACTTAAGAAAATCTCACAAGAAATACTCCAACTGGGTTAAACCGCACGATCTCGATAGTCAGTTCACTTTACTTTCACTTGAGATCACCCTGCTCTCAAATCGCTCTTGCAGAGTATCGAATGTAGGCATGAGCTTTATTGCAAGAAGGCCAAAAAGAGTTGGTAATCATCAGACTTTAGTGCTTGCTATTGACGGATATGGATTGATCAATCAGAGTTTGTTATTATGAGTTTTATTTTAAAAACTCTAGTTTTATTTTAAAACTCTTGAGTTTTCTTTAAAAACTCTTAAGTTTTCTTTTAAAACTCCTTTGTTTTATTTTGTCATAAAAAACATTGTCATTCCGATTTTTATTTGAAGACATATTAAGAACAGCATGAGTGAACTGAGTCAGAGTTTGTTATTAAGAGTTTTATATTTAAAACTTCTGAGTTTTTTCTTTTTCTTTTACATAAAATTTGCAGCAAATTCATACATACATACATACATAATTGGCCATTACAACCCTTCAGTCAGGATTACGGCCTAGCTTCTCACACCGCTTATGTCGTGTGTGTTAATTTTATACATGGGTGGCGGGACCTACAGTTTAAAGTCGACTCCGAACGACATATTTTTTTGAGAAGTTTTTCATGGCAATTTTATTTACTCTCAGAGTTTTTGCCAGAAATCTGCTGAGAGGAAGTCGCCGAAGAAATATTTTTTCATATTCTTTTTTGATGTCTCACCGGGGATTCGAACCCTGGCCTTTCGTCTAATAAGCCAACACACCACCTACTAGACTACGGCGACCACAGCAAATTCATAAGATTCTTAATTCAGAAATGTTTAATTATAATAATTAAAGAAACGTAATTATAACAGGGTTTGTTATTAGAGTTTTTATTTTAAAACTCTTGTGTTTTATTTTTTAAACTCCTGAGTCTTACTTTTTCATGAAGAACATTGTCTTTCCGATTTTTATTTTGAAATATGTTATGAACTACATGAGTAAACTGAATCAGAGTTGTGTTTATTAAGAGTTTTATTTTAAAAAATCTTGTGAACTATTTTTAAAACTCTTGAACCTCATTTGCAAAACTCTTAGCTTCATTTGTAAAACTCTTGAATCTTACTTTTAAAACTCTTGAGCTTAATTTTTAAAACTCTTGAGCTTCATTTTTAAAACTCTTTTCTTTATTTTAAAACTCTTGAATTTTATTTTTAAAACTCGTGTGCTTAATTGTTAAACCCTTGTGTTTTATATTTAAAACTCTTGTGCTTTATTTTTAAAACTCTTAAGCTTTATTTTAATCTCTTGTGCTTTATTTTTAAACTCTTGTGCTTAATTTTTAAAAACTCTTGTGGTTCTTTTTAAAACTCTTGTGCTTTATTTATAAAACTCTTGTGCTTTATTTCTAAAACTCTTATGCTTTACTTTAAAATTCTTGTGCTTTATTTTTAAAACCCTTGTGCTTTATTTTTAAAACCTCTTGTGCTCTATGTTTAAAACTCTTGTGCTTTATTTTTAAAACTCTTATGCTTCATTTTTAAAATTCTTGTGCTTTATTTTTAAAACTCTTGCGCTTTATTTTTAAAACTCTTGAGTTCATTTTTAAAACTCTTTTTCTTTATTTTAAAAACTCTTGTGCTTCATTTTTAAAACTCTTGTGCTTTATTTTTAAAACTCTTGTGCTTTATTTTTAAACTCTTGTGCTTTATTTTTAAAACTCTTGTGTTTAATTTGAAAACTCTTGTGCTTTATTTTTAAAACTCTTGTGTTTTATTTTTAAAACTCTTGTGCTTATTTTGTAAACTCTTGTGCTTTATTTATGAAACTCTTGCGCTTTCTTTTTAAAACTCTTGTGTTTAATTTTGAAAACTCTTGTGCTTTATTTTAAAACTCTTGTGCTTTATTTTTAAAACTCTTGTGCTTTATTTTTAAAACTCTTGTGCTTTATTTTTAAAACTCTTAAGCTTTAATTTTATAAACTTTTGTGCTTAATTGTTAACTCTTTTGCTTCATTTTTAAAACTCTTGTGCTTTATTTTTAAAAATTCTTGTGCTTCATTTTTAAAACTCTTGTGCTTAATTTTAAAAACTCTTGTGCTTTATTTTTATAGCTCTTGTGCTTCATTTTTTTAAATCTTGTGTTTGATTTTAAAACTCTTGTGCTTAATTTTTAAACTCTTGTCTTTATTTTAAAACTCTTGTGTTTGATTTTTAAAACTCTTTGCTTTATTTTAAAACTCTTGTGCTTTGTTTTTAAAACTCTTGCGCTTTATTTTTAAAACTCTTGTGCTTTATTTTTAAAACTCTTGTGCTTTATTTTTAAAAATTCTTGTGCTTCATTTTTAAAATTGTGTTTTATTTTTAAAACTCTTGAGCTTCATTTTTAAAACTCTTGGCTTTATTTTTAAAACTCTTGTGCTTATTTTCTAAAAACTCTTGAGTTTTACTTTCATAAACAAAATACTCTGCCAATATTGTCGTCATCATAATCGTTAACAATATTATATATCAGCCTGCATTTTCATGATCAGTTATTTAGAAAATATCGAACGTTTTTCCAGTTTATATTTGCGCTGGCAAGTGAATGGCATCCGTGATAAGTGTGGCATGTTGCTGTTGCTGTTGCTGCAGCTGCTACTACTATTAGTGGCTACAACTGTTGTTGAATTGTAGCGTTGTTCTGGTGTTTTTTTTACAGAATGTTGTTTAGAATCACCACTTCTATGATTATTAATAATTTTAACACAATTTAACACGTTTTTCAAATATTTTTGAAATGTTTTTCCATATTTTTTTTCATTGTTTTGTTGTTTTATTATTTTTTTTTTTGTTGTTTTTATTGTTATATTTATGATTCACATTTTATGGTGATTTAAACAATAACTGTGATGTCTGGCTACGTGATTATTGTTTTTTATTTTTTTATGTTTTCATAGCCATTTTATGTAAATTGGACTTCAAATTGATGCGCTCTGCCCCTTTATGCTTGCTCTCTGTATGACCTAATGATGCATGGGCTGTACGATGTGTCACTTATATCACTCATGACTTGAGGCGTTTAAGTCGCGTGTTTAACTGTGATTTATTAGAGTCTTGATTTTTGTTGTTTTTTTTTCCAATGATTCAAATCTAAATTGTTATTATAAATACAGAGCTGAGACAGTAGGTATTGTTTATTATTTTATTTTTATTTTCATATTATTGGCTTAATTGTTTAAAAACGTTTGTAAATGATTTCCTTAGGGTCGTAATAGAGGATACAATTTAAAATTGGTTGATCAAATGATTTGATTACCTCCTGAGACCTTTGTTAAGTTTTCTCTTTTTCCATTAAGAATATTAAAAAAACTGTTTCATTGAAAATATTTGAAAAATTACTGCGCGTTCCAAAATTAAGTACGTATGCGATATTTAGGGAATGGCCCCTACTTATGCAGTAGTACACTGTAAGAAAAGGCAAAGAAAGCCTAGAGTTTATGGTCATTTCCATTGGAATCTGTGTGTCAGAAAGGAATCAAAAAAAAGAGCATTTTGTGCACAAATAATCTGACAAAGGAATGAATTCTCGTAAGTTCTGGAAAATATCGATAAAACAGTGAACTCTATAAGTCAGTCACATTGCGACGATACTCTATTGAATCTGTAGTATTGAATGCCAATTTTAACGCCTTTCTATTGGCTTTCTAACAGGGGCATCCAACCTTTGACAGTTAGTAACGAATTTTATTCAAATTGATCAAATTTGTTGTCATTTATTTAGTCTGGTTTGACAACTTATCACGGTCTATACGTCGATAACGACGTGTGTTCGTTGAAAGGGCACTAGAGCAATTGGCAACTGAGTCCTGAGCCTCATTTAAAGTCATTGTCAGCAATGAAGACATTTTCTGGATGTATTGGTACGTAAAACGAATTTTGCAACTATAACAATCCACATAGCATCCAAGAAAGCCCAATGCATTCCAAAAAAATCACTGTTTGGTGAGGAATTTAATTCTTATTTCTTCATATTTCTTAGAGAACGACCTTGGCCCGTACATCACTGTCAACGGTGAGTGTTTTAGATCCATGATTACCAACTTCTTTTGGTTTGAATTGAATGATCTGGACACTAGCAATACGTGGTTTCAATAGGATGACGTCATATGTCACACAGTTCGTACCACATTAGATATTCTATACGAACCATTTGAAGGTATGGTCATTTCAAGATCATATGATTTGACTCCGTTAGACTTTTTTCTTGTGGGATTTTCATAAGCCGCAGCTGTATGCCGATAAAAGCCTCAAATCAAAGCAGTTCCCATGCCAATTGTCAAATTCAGCCGAATTTATGCGTTACAATCATGGGTTTTTAGACATTGGCGAACATTTCCACGATGTTATATTCGACAAATAATGGCATCAATAGGTCTTTCAAACGAATAAAATATTTCTATCATACCTCCTTTACACACACATCGTTTTATTTAAATTTAAAGAGAGAAAGAACGCCCAATAGAATGCTTTGGTGTTTTCTTTGATAGTCGATGAAGCGAAACTCTTTAGGTTTTTCCAATGAAGTTGACTTAAATGTTTAATTGCAATTCAGTCTAGAAGTCGTGTGTGACTAAAAGCTCACGAAAGATGTAGGCATAGCCTAGCTTTCTAGTGAACAGCTTTTGCGATGAGGGGTTCGATAGATTTGTTGGTATTTAGCCTGACAGCCAGTGTAATCTCTTTGCTTATTTAATGGCTCATTATAAACCTTTTTAGTCAATTTCATTCTATCCATGGGTAACAGGATCTACAGTTTGAAATCGTTTCCCAAATTCATATTGGAGAAACTTTTCATAAAGAGTTTTTGACAGAAAATTTCAGAGAGGAACACATTTTATTCGAGGTGTCTCGCGTCTAATAAGCCAACATGCTACCCACTGGACTACGGCAACTGCTATTGTAATCTGTTCTGTAGCCTACTATTGTTGTCTCATTGCAGTCGGTTACTAGGCATTTAAAGATGATGTTGTGAAGGCTTTAAAGTGCTTGTTTACCATTCAAAACAATCCAGGTTTGAATCCGTCAGAAGATGTTAAAATGTTTATCACGTGCCCTAAAGTTAAAATTCAGACCTACTACAGTTCATCCATTCAGGAGGCTTCTTTAACCTCCCTCAAAAGTGTAAAAAATTAACAACGAATGTCTTGAAAAAAAGTAGGCTTAAATGAGTAGAACACAATGTGTCTCTGCTAAATGCAATACAACAACCCATTCTTACACAGAGCATTGATCTTACGCAACATGAAGCGATAATCCTATCATTCTAGAACTTGATTAATGCCATTGAAACAATGCAAGAAACAGTAAGCAGATGGGAGAGATGCTTTGTTTTCTTAAAATAACGATAAAGAAATAAAAAAAGCCTCCTGCTAATATTGATTCTTACGAGATTGCTAAGAGCTTGGCAAGATGGTGAATGTAAGTTGTTTGCATATGCTGATTTGATTTACAAATCTGGGTATGGAGTACCCAATCTAATCTAGTCTTACTAAACTGGGTACAGAGCATCTCAGATCCTATTTTGTTAGCACAGGAGCGTTAAATACTTAACTCATAACAACAACTTTATGTAACGAACTGTATGCAATGAAAATTTTACCCTTTTGCGTTGGGTTCCTGCATAGCAGGTTTTTGTTAACCCTTGGCCTTTAACGCTTTCATGCCGTTTGTATATCAATATTGGCCACAAACACCAGGTAGTTGTAATGCAAAATTTTTAATTTTTTTTTATTGTTTTTTATTGTTTTTTTTTTTTAATTTTTATTTCATTTAAAATGACACGCCAAGTGCACGTCATTAAATGAAATTGAAAACGAAAAAATAAAACGAAAGAAGAAAAAAACGAAAAACGTCAATTGCTTCCGTGTAAAGCTATAATGTTGTTGTTAATTCAATTTCAAGTATTTAAGCTTGGCTAAATTGCAAAACGCCTAAAAACGTTTAATACAATTACGGTTGCAATTTAAGGCCAAGAAATATTACCATTGCCTGCTTGGCTTGCTTGCCATTTTTACCTATCTACCTACCTTGTCTTCTGTTTTTAAATGTTGTATGCGCACATAAAGCTGGGGTCCATCATCCCCATACTCTTTCTTCATTCCTCTCTCTCTCTCTCCTCTCTCTTTCTCGCTGTATGCACCATCACTTGCTTAAGTTGGCCGATTGGTTAGCAGACTGGCTGGCTGCGGCTGGCTGACTGACTGACTGCACAAATTGTTGGCCAAGTTTTTTTTTTATTGTACCTGGCCTGGCCTGGCCTGGGGGCGCTAATTAAATTATTTATGCGTTTTTATTATTAAAATTGTAATTCTCATTTAGGCAGGGAAAAGCGTAGAGAATACGAAACAAATATGATTGCTGACTACCGTTGACGATGGCCATGACACAGCAACAATCAACAGCCCAGTTGCCATTTAATTTCTCTTTTAAATGCTGATGTTTTATTATTTATTTCATGTTGTTGTAATTTTTTCATTATTGTTGTAATGATAACACAGTCATTATGAGATTAAGTGGATACAAATTGCAATTTATGCAGAAATTATGAAAGGATTTCAATTAATTGAGAGGGAAACTAGCGATGAGTGAAATTGGAAAGAGTTTTCTGGTCTTTTTCTATTTAGTTGTCATCGTATGTCCCTGGGTGTCCTCAAATTTCTCTGAACTTTTCATTTTTACCATTGAATTGTAAACAAAACTCGGCTCTTTTATTCCGAAACTGTTTAAACGTAATCTATCGGGTTTTTTCTTTATTCACTAAAGGCCATCTCGAGGATACTTGTCCGTCTGGCGATTAAGCTCAGGATCACTCTTGTCAACACGTGTTACTATGGTCTTAATAGGCAATTGAGTAACAGAGACCTCTCTCGTGCGACGAAACTAATACTCTACAAGCCGCTCATCCTACCCGTGCTTCTATATAGCGCAGAGGCATGGATTTTATTAACCACTAAGGCAGCAGCCTTGAGAATATTCGAGAGAAATGTCCTACGTAAGATCTTCGGGCCAGTGCAAGTTGGCTTAGATTTTCGCACCCGATACAGCAGTGAGCTGTATGAGCTCCTCAACGATATAAACGTTGTGCATCGTATTAATATCCAGCTGCTGCGCTGGCTCGGCCATGTCGTTCGAATGGGGTAGGATGCTCCGGTGAGAAGGGTATTTGATGCGGGGTTCTGCGGAAGTCGGCTAAGAGGACGACCTTGTATTCGTTGGAAGGACCAAATCGAGGAAGCCCGAGTCATCGATTGGTGTGACCAACTGGCGCAAGAAGCAGAGGCGCCTGGAAGGATACGGGTTGTTATGGCCAATTAATTAAGCAAGTAAGTAAAAGCCATGGGAATTAACAACACTAACACAGAAAACATCATGCTACAGGGCCATACAGTCGTCGAGTATATCGATAGCTTCAGTATCTAGGCAGTACTATGACAACAAACGGCTGCTCAGAAACAGAGAGCAATATTCGAGCAACTACACTCCATATGGAGAAGCTCATATATACCTAGGCTTACCAAGCTAAGAATATTCTGCACTCCTGTAAAGTCAACGTAACTATTTAGTAGCGAAACCTGGCTTATACCTAACACCATCAGGCAAAAACTTCAGGTATTCATCATTCATCATGCCTAAGGATCATATGGAGAATATTTTGGCCCAACACCACCAGCAAAGTAGATCTCTAAACTCTCACGTAGGAGCAACAGATACAGAAGCAGATAAAAAAAAAGAAATGGAGATGGATCGGCCACACATTGAGAAAGAAGCTCGAGTGAAATGCTTAGGGCTTAAAAAACCGTCGCAGACCAAAAAAGCCTGGAGACCCATAGTCCTACAAGAACTAAGGCTTAATGACCTGACATGTGTGCCATGAAAAGTTTCTCAAAAATCTGTCGTTCGGAGTCGAATTTAAGCCGTAGGTCGCGCCACTCATGTATAAGATTTACACCTACAACATAAGTGATGTGAGAAGCTAGGTTGTTAGCCTGACCTATTGGAAGGCATGCCAATAGAATAGACATTACCTTGGCATTACTTTTGCAAAAACTGTGAACCATTCATTACCCCTTCTTGGGAGCCTATGGGTTCCACAAAGTATATCTGCCTTGTATCCAAGCAAAACATGCAGTATTCAACTGGTGTTATAATACCCAGCAACATTTTCCATTTAAATAAAGTATCCACACAACTTAATGCGTGTGTATACGTATGTATGTACTCGTATGTATTATGACAGATATTTGGCTTAATTAAACAAACAAAAAAAAAAATTCCCTTTCCATCAAAACAGAAAATTATACTGTAATTATAAGTTTTTTGTTGTTGTTGTTGTTTTAATTTTAATTTTTGTCCATTTGCTTTGATTCTGCCTATATGGCCACGGTGAGAATTTACAGAAATTTCAAATGGAAAAACGTGTACTCCACAAATGAATGATGATTGTTGAGCTGAGCTGTGCTGTCGGTGCTGTGCTTGGTGTACCTTGTCTTTGGCTAATGTTAAGTGCCAGCTAAAGAATGGAAATAATATGGAATGCCAGGCTTTGAGTGTTCAGAGAAGCGTAACCGTTCTGCTTTGTCGTCTTTGTTTGAAATTCGTACAAAATGTAAGAAGAAGAAAGAAAAAAAAAGGGAAAAAAACATTTAAAATGATTATTATTTTAATTTTTTTTTTATTATTCACCTTTTTTTTTTTTTTTTTTTTTTTTTTTTTTTTTTTTTGTTAAACTTCTTGGTTTCTTGGGTCTCAGCGTTCGTTATATATGGCCATATACAAAGGCATTCCTTCTATTCTTCTTTTGTTTTTACAATTTCAAATTCATTGTTTTTTTTTTTTTTTTTTTTTTTTTTTTGTAAACTTCTTGGGTTTCTTGGGTCTCAGCGTTCGTTATATGGCCATATACAAATGCGTTCCTTCTATTCTTCTTGTTGTTTTTACAATTTCAAATTCATTGTGTTTTTTTGTTTTGTTTTCGGTAAGTAACTGAAAGCGAGAGAGAGAGACAACAAAAAAAAAATGGAATTGAATTGAATCTACAAAAGCGTAGAATCTGCCGTACAACTTCAGTCTCTTTTTTTCTTGCACATTCTTTAAACCGTTTCGTCTCCATTATTACATTATTCTGGTCATTTCCGTTCGAAAACTTTTGTCGCCCGTTTCAAGTTCATTCGTGAGAAAATTATTATCAACGGCTTGTCTGTCTGTCTGTCTGTACGCTTCACTTAAACTTCGCTTCGCCTTGTAACTTGTCTTTGACTCTTTTCCATACAAAATATAATTCGCATTACTCTGGTATCTCACTCTCTCTGGTACTTTGTATGTCATCGACTTTTGTTGTTTTTTTTCTTCTTTTTCTTCTTTTTTTTTATAAAAATTTTCTTTTTTTTTTCTTTTTTCTTTCATAAAATTTTTTTCTTTCTTTCTTTCATTCTCATTGTGGTGATGATCATTCTTGATGGTGAATGGATGAGAATGATAGCAAAAAAAAATTCATAGTTGCTGGTAAAACTATAGTTAACTATAATTAACTTAAAAATTATAATCATTTGGCCCATTATTACTGCCACTGCCATTATGGTTGCTACCTTTATTTCCAACAATCTCTACTTAACATGCAAAATATTCTCAAATGTTTGTAGAAATATCATAGGAATTTAGTTACTACTTCCCATACCCAATAATTGTCAAATTAAGGAGATTGAAGGTAAGGAAAAGAAATATAAATTGGCCAAGTAGTATGCAAATAGGAGAAGTTTTTGGCTCCCGCTATTATAGTTGAAATACTTTAGAATTTTTTTAAGAAATTCTATTCCACTTTCCGAAATTTTAAAGGCTTAAAGGTCGTTAATACAAAGCCTGCTGGCAATCTGAAGAGGTAGCAAGACATAGCTAGGATTACAACCTAGCTTAGCACACCATTTATATTGTGTGTGCTAATTTTATACATGAGTGGCGGGAACTACAGTTTAAAGACGACTCCATACGACAGATTTTTGAGAAGCTTTTCATTGCAATTTTTTATTTACTCTCAGAGTTTTTGCCAGAAATCTGCTGAGAGAAAGTCGCCGAAAAAATATTTTTTTCGTATTTCGTTTTTGATGTCTGACCGGGGGATTCGAACCCTGGCCTTTCGTCTAATAAGCCAACACACTACCTACTAGACTACGGCGACTTTGACTTTGACTTCTGGCAGAAAATAAAAAATTGCCATGAAAAGTTTCTCCAAACAATGTGTTGTTCGGTGTCGGCTTTAAGTTGTAAGTCCCACTATCCATGGATGAAATTAACACACACACACACACAACAGGGTTGGTGTGCTAAGCTAGAGTTTAATCCTGCCTAAAGAGTTGTAAGAAACAATTAAATAAATGTTCTGAGAGGCATCTTGTATAAAATACTGCTTCCAGCGCATTTAAAATGCCAAATTTTCCATAATTTTGACGCATTAATCATACTGAATTTGATGGATGACATATGTTATGTTGGATTTGAGGACGTCTGTGTTGTGTGGGTTATTCGCATACATTTGTGACTTTTGAAATCCCACAAGAAATAGTTTAACGGGATGAAATTGCCTGGTTTCGGAGGCCAGTTTAAATTTCCTCCACATGAGATGATCATGCTCTCAAATCGCTTGAATAAAATATCCAATTCGGGGTGAGCCGCCCTGTTAAACTCACAAGTCGTTGCTGCTTTGCTCATTGAATTTCAGCCAAAAGAAGTTGGTAATCATCGGCCTATAGCACTTGCCTTGGACAGTGATGAACTGGTCAAAGAAATATAAATCGAGACGCCTTCAGCCCAGTATCCATACTAAACACTGATTTTTTCAAAATTCATTGGACACTCTTGGATTTGCATTGATATCGTTTGAATAACTACTTACTTTGAATATTTACGTACTGAAGTCGTCGTGTCTAGTAGGTAGTGTGTTGGCCTTTTATAGAGAATGGAAGCTTCGGTTCAAGCCCCCGGTCAGACACTCTTAAACGAAAAATGAAACAATATTACTTCCTCAGCAGATTTCTGGCAAAAACTATGGAAATGAAATAAAATCGTCATGAAAAGTTTCTCAAAAAAATCTGTCGTTTGGAGTCGACTTTAAACTGTAGGCCCCCTGCCACTCATGTATAAAATTAACACACACACACAACATAAGTGATGTGAAAAGCTTGGACGTAATCCTGACTGAGGGGTTGTATTGGCCAATTATGTATGTATGTATGTATGTGATTACTTACTCGATTGATCATTACAACCCTTTAGTCGGGATTACAACCTAGCTTAGCACACTATCACATGTTGGGTGTGTTAATTTTATCCAGCAGTGGCAGAACCTGCAATTTAAAGTCGTCTTCGAGCAACAGTTTAATGAATTTTATTCTGTTCCAACACGTGGTTCTTCTTGAGCTTGCTATGATGCTTGTTGGTGACGTCATTTCCCCTAGGACACAGACGTATTATGTATGAATTATTGGCAACAAATAAAGTCACTTAATTTTTTAAAATTCGAATGTAATCACAATGTGGAAGTCATTTAATTCCGTTTGTGATAATGTGTGTTCTTTTTACAATGTCTTACAGATTTGACATGCATTTGGGCATTCATTACAAATGCCAACAAATGTGCGCGGACTTTATGGATGATCGAACGATATTGGTTTTTAAAATTTACAATTTCTCTGCTCGTTTAGATTTCAAATTTATTTTGAAAATAAAAATTAAAAAAAGAAAAGAGAATGAAAAATCAGTTTTAATTTCCTAGAAAAACTTGCAGCATCATTACCCACTGACCCATTTTATGGTCAATAAAACACTTCTTGGTGTTTTTGTGTTTTTTGTGGATTTCAATTCTCGAAAACACTTTTTCAAATCAAATTGTTTTCTTTCTTCATTTATTCGTTTTCAATTTTTTTTTTTGGTTTTTTGTTTTGTTTTTCAAATTTTTAATGAAAATTAAAAGAAAAACAAACAAACAAACAAACAAACAAACAATCAAACCAATAAACGCCTGATGCTGATGATGCTGATGATGACGATGATGATGAGATTGAGATTGAGAATGTGAATGAGAATGATGAATATGATATGGTGATGATGATGATGCCCCAATGAATGAATGGAAATGTACACGCGATGACTTAAGACTTCCCCCAGAAAACATCTTTCATCTGCACTCTCCACTCCACAGCCAACAAATTGTAGAGAAAAATAAATAAAATTTCGATTTCTTTTCGGAATTTATTTTTTTTTTCGATTTTTTTTTCTATTCGTTTAAATGCAAAAACACACCAAAAACAACAACAACACAACAACAACATTAGCCATATATGTACAGACGTTCATAAATGATCAGCATTTCTAATCAACTTGAAACACTTCACGTCGTTGTACATTCTTTTGATGAAAATCAAAAATAACACAAGAAAAAATAAAAAAAATATTTTTTTGATTGATGATTTAACAGGAGAGAGAAAATCGGAAAATCTTCAAGTTCACATAATATTTACACACGCTTGTAGCATTAGCAACAGCTACAGCAACAACAGTAGTAGCAGCAGCAGCAATAATAGCATTAGTAGTTGTAGCCATCAATCTTGGCCAATATTTATTTATTTTCGTGTTGTTGTTTTTGTATTTTACACATACACATGCAATAGAAGCTTGCCTTTTCTTTTTATTAAAAGAAAACTTAAGGAATTTTCCAATTTTTAAAAAATTTATTCTGAAAGTTTAATTATTTATTGAGTCTTTAAGGCAATAAAAATTTTTTTTAATTTAATTACTCGAATGGGTATGGCAATATTATTTTCGTGTTGATGTGTTTACGATGCCCTTAAGTTATACGCTCACATACAGTAAGCATCAAAATTAACTGTACACTAAGGTCAAAACTCTAACAATCACCAAACTTAAGTTTTACCACTTAAGGAGACAGTGCCCGAAAAAATTTTTTCTTTTGTTGCTTCAATTCTAAAAACTGCCAATGAAATAATTTTAAAACAAAAATAACGGTAATTTATTAGTGCAAAAATTTTTTAATGTACAGTTTCTTTTGCCTCTCACTGTACTACAAACAAAGGTCTGAGAAAAGTATCAAAAACCTAAGGAGGACTGAGAAATGATCTTTAAAAAATATTCTGCTTTCATATTTCTTTTTTCAAGATGTCGA
>QOCX01001597.1:0-14221 GCA_005959815.1 Sarcophaga bullata | reverse complement strand
TTTGTGTAGTAAGACATCAAACATAACACTATGCTATGACAGCCATATATTGCCACACCACATAAGACTGAAAAGAATTGCTTCGGAAAGCATGAGTACAAGGAAGTTAAAAATAATGAGAATTTATTAATGTACAGTTTCTTTTGACGCCCACTGTATATCTTTAATAAGGAATCTAATGTCAGAATTCCTAACGCTTGGTTTGACTCACTATAACTGCTCAATGATTAAATATGCTTGTGTTCTAAGCATGAACTTACAAACAAGGACGTAATTTGTATTCAAATTGCTAATAACGTAAGTTAAAGTTCCCACTTGCTAGCGAACTTATTGCGATTGAAGCTGAACTTGTTTTGACAATTTAATGAAACATATTGGCTTGGGTTTTTCACACACACAAATTATTCACAAGAGTTTCTCTTTGAAACCACCACATTGCTGGCGAGGGTGGAAAAGCCTTTTCCCAGTATATCGAGATCACATACATACATACATAATTATTGGCCTTTACAACCCTTCAGTCAGGATTACGACCTAGCTTCTCACACCACTTATGTTGTCTTACTACGATGAGTGGCGGGACCTACAGTTTCAAGTCGACTCCGAACGCACAGATTTTTGAGAAACTTTTCATGGCATTTTCTATTTACTCTCAGAGTTTTTGGCAGAAATCTGCTGGAGGAAGGCGCCGAAGAAATATTTTTTTTCATATTTCGTTTTTTGATGTTTGACCTGGGGTTCGAACTCTGGCCTTTCGTCTAATAAGCCAATATACTACCTACTAGACTACGGCGACATATCGAGATCAATTATTTCAATAATGCTGGCTAAAAACTATCCTTTTTCCTTCTGGCAGCTTTGAATGCCGGCGTAGTCTAGTAGATAGCATGTTGTCTTATGAGACGTAAGACCTCGGTTCAAACCCCAGGTCAGACATCAAAACGAAAATATGAAAAATATTTCTCAGCAAAATTGCGATGAAAAAGTTTCTGTCGTTCAGAATCCCCTTTTAACTATAGGTCCCGTCATTCATGTATAAAATAAACACACACACACCATCCGTGGTGTAAGAAACTAGGTTGTAATCCTGGCTAAAGGGTTGTCATGACCAATTATGTACGTATGTTATGTGGCTTATTACTCCGCGGTAGCCATACGGATGTGAAACTCAAAATATGTTTCCATAGCTTAGCACAAAAAAAACCTCTCTTCAATCGCTTAAGTGTTCATAGACATGCTTTGAATGCCACCATTTGACAGCAGCCATGTTTTCAAAGAGCAAACACTTTCCATTGAAAACTCGCCCTTTCATGCAAAAACAACAACAACAACAACAACAACAGCAAAGTGTGTGAAGGTCATCTCTAGCATTTATTATGTGTGCATTACTTGCCGCTATTACTGACAGATTAACTCACTCACTGACTTGACTGACTGACTTACTCACTGATTGTATGGCTGATTGACTGACCGCATGCATTTAATCATTATTGCACTGCCATTTACTTGCCGCTGTCGGTAAATTTTTTTTCTCTCGTGTTTTCTCGTTTTTTTGATATACGATTAGCCAATCAACAGCAACAGCAACAACAACAACCATTAGTGCTGTGCTGACATTCATATTTCATGAGGATTTTACGTGTCTAAATGCATTTAAATAATCCCCTCTCCCCCCCCATCATGCTCTTTGCCTGCCTTTATTTAATGGCTTCAAATTTTAAAAATTGTTTATAAGGTGAATAGGGGGGGAGGGGGGTTGTTCCTTTTCATGCTCAAATAAATGATTTATTAAATGGTTTTGATATCTTGAGGCAAAATAGAATTCTATTTTGTTTTATTGTGTGCTATCCTCCCCTCTCTTCATTCTCTTTCGTAATGACATAACATTACAGTCAGTCAGCCTGCAAGCTAATAAGGTAAGTGGTGGTGGGTTAAAGCAACTTCAAGCCACTTTCTTCATTCCATTCAGTAGTTCAGTGGCTTACATTACTCTGCTGAATGATTATGCAAGAATGAAAGGATATCAGTTTTCCTTTTTTTGTTGTTGTTGTTGGCAGAGAATATAAGACGTAACGAATGTTTTCTAAGTAGAGGGAATTTACTTTCCATTTTCCTTTAATTAAGACACACTGTTATTGCTACACAGGGGGAGGGAGTATAGCATAGACAGCTAGAAACACCCACATTTATGATACAAAATGAATTGTAAACAGAAAAAAAGGGATCCTTCAATTGAAATCTGTTTTAAACGTCTTTGAGTTGAGGGAATTCAATCGACATGGACTATGTGATGACACTTCTTTTACAAATTCTCCAACTGGCTCTATATCCACTTCTTAAATGAACATGCCCATTTGTTCGCCCATGTTCAGTTTGTAATCGTTTAATGTGCGGTTTCTACAGGAAATTTCAATTCTTCTTTCCTTTAATAAGAAAGCTTGATGAACATAATTCTACTACAACTCAACGAACTCTAATCACATTAGGCAAGGTCAGACAACCTAACGAAGCTGTTTAACGTTCTGTGGTTCGAAGCGCAAACTCAACGCCAAAAAATACGCTTGTTACGCTTGCTGCCCATTAAGTCAGTAAGGTTTGTCAGTAAAAATAAATCTTCGTTAATAAATTCGCATCATGTTAGCCATAGGATAGGCTCAGAGACTCCGTCATACAATTTTCGCAACCAGGTCATCTAACAGATCTCTTCAGTAGTCTGTAGTACGTTTAATTCGAGCAACAGATCTTTTGAGTAGCCTGTAGTACGTTTAATTCGATTTCTCCAATTCCTTTTCGTCTTGCGTCACTAACCTTAATGGAGGTTTTACAACTAGTCGGTGATTAGTCGACTTAAGATAGGTCCTAAGGTGATAGCATTGCAATCTCTCGTTGTTTAGAAAGAGCGTCTGCTGTGAGAAAGTATTGCCTGTTTGTTCTTTCTATGATGTTCGTTGCTGATAAGCTAGGAAGTTGTCCGTAGTCTAGTGGTTAGTGTGTTCGCTTATTAGACGAAAGCCAGTGGTTCCATTCACAGCTCAGACATCTCTAAACAAACGAAATATAAATACTCTTTCGCCGACTTCCTTTCAGCAGTCTTCTAGCAAAAACTGTGGGATTAAATAAAAATTGCCATGAAAAGCTTCTCAAAAATCTGTCGTTCGAAGACGACTTTAAACTGTAGATCACGCCCGTGTGAGAAGCTATGTTGTAATCCTGACTTAAGAGTTATAATAAACAAATAAGGTCCTGAGGTAATAGAACTTCTTCTATCTCCTGTTGTCTAGAAATAACGTTCGCTGTGGAAATGTAGTGGCATTTTTGTGATGTGGGGTGATGGTATTTGGTCTCTGGTATGTCGGCGACATTTTGGTCGTACAATAGTGGCCGTACTGTCCAGATGTAAGCTAATTGGGTTTGTATTTCAGCAATTTAACCACTAGACCACACATATTCCTTCTTTATACAGCCTGAAATTATGAAATTTGTATGACTTTGCAAATTGTCTCTCGGGCTGTTAAGTAATAAGCGCTTAAATATCCGTTATACGGAGGCAATCAGCATCTTATAAGAATACCGATTTCACTTCTTTTTTTTTTTTCTAAATATAAACCCAATGGGTTTCACATCCCTTTGGAAGTATAATCACAGCTTAATAGCTTCAGGGTTGTCATAATTCTTCTTTAAACCACATATGAGACCAACTCGTTAAGCCTTATTGTGCCATTAAGGAAAGTAAAAAGACTTCTTGTAACACCAATCTGGATTTTTTTTCATCAGTAGATACCTCGACAAAGGGTAACGTTCAAGATACAGTGAGCGTCAAGAGCAACTGTACATTAAAAAATTTATACTTTAATTTCATTGTCAGTTTTTAAAATTGAAACAAAAAAGAAGGACAAAAAATGTCCAAATCTAGACAAATTTTTTTCGTGCACTCTCCTTAAGTGGTAAAAAGTTGAGTTTGGTGATTATTAGAATTTTATCCTTAGTGTACAGTTTCTTTTGGCGCTTACTGTATGTTATCTCTTCCATCACAAGAGAATTACAAATCTTTAGTTATGCTGTGTATACAGGCTAAGACTGTATACGTAGTATTTTCTCTAGGACAAAAATTGTACAAATCGATTAAAGTACTTTTCCCACAGTGCCAAAACAGTTTCCAATATGAATAGATTCACAAATTTGAATACCTTTGAATAGCCTTAATGATGGGGCATCATGTTATAATTGATCTGTTTTATGATTTGTATTGAATCCAGAAAAGCATTTGAAATTTGAGCTAAGTTTGTTGATATTTAATCTGAGCCGCAATGTTGGACACAAGTGTTCCACAAATGTTCCTTCCTTTATTAATGTTATAATGGAGCTTACATAGGGCATTTAACAATCACTTGAAGCAAGAGAAAGAATTTAAAATAACTTTTCATTTGCCTGTAATGGAATGAATGAATGCGTGTGTCTTCCCCGTAAGTCAACTATTGCTTGGGGTTGCCTCTGGTTAAATGGTTTAAATCCACAGAAGACTTAATGAAATTTATCATGGATTGAAATGTGAATGAAAACGGAAATTCACGGGTTCAATAAATTATTGAAATGTTTTACACTGTTTCCCAAAGTTTTTTTTTTTTTTTTTTTTTTTTTTTTTTTTTTTTTTTTTTTTTTTTTTTTTTGTGTGTGAAAGGACTGCAACAAAAACGGAAAATGATTTCAAATTAACAGTTATTTTAATAATAAAATATGATTTAATAAAATTTTAAATTAATTTTATTTATTTTTTCTATTTCTTTGCAGGTATGTATTGCTAAAGATATCCTAAACAAACTATTAATTGTGGCATGTGGTATGTATTGTTTAAGAATAGGGCTATTTGTGTTTAATAGCAAAAACATTTCATTTTTTTTAAATAATTTCAAGCAGAAAAATGCATTTTGTTTTTACTACTCCAGCAGTCCGTTTTTATTTTCAATTTAAGTTCTAACAAAAAAAATTTTGCTTACCCGAACCCTGACCATTAAAAAAAAATCGCTTAAAATTTTTACAATTTAAAAAATGTGATGGCGTATATAACAGTTATACAGGAAATAAGCACATAACGTTTCCTTCTTTTTCCTTCCTATTCAGTTTATGCTGTTTTTTCTTCTATCTCTTTTTACTAGGTTTCCGGTATCCATTTTTTCTTATTTACTCACTCACTCTCTGTCTCTCTCTCTCTCTCTCTCTCTCTCTCTATCTGTCTCTGTCTTAGTCTTAATGCAACAACAATTGTCAAGTTATTAGGAGTTGTTAGACGTTAAGGTCCGTTAAATTTAATTTTTGTGATGTTGTTTGCGGTCACTGTTGACAGTAACGATGCTAAGTGAGTGTAGCTCTTGGTGAAGCAAGGATCAGTCTTGGAAAAAAGAGGCGAATGAAAGTAAAATAAAATCAAGTAATTAATGGCCAAAACAAAAGGAAGAAAGCAGTAACAGCTAATAATCTCAACAAATTTGCAACAAATTTTAAAAGTTTTTTAAAAGATTTTTTCTGTTTTCCTTCATTAAAAAAAAAAAATTTTCCAAAATATTCCAGTTGTCGTCGCCACTTTTTTTCTGTTTTTGGAGGATTTGTAAAGTTGCCTGCAGTTTAAAAAAAAAAACAATTTTTTTTTGCCTTCTTTTGCTCTCCAGTTTTTCATGTTTAACGTGCTTTGACAATAACAACAGCATCTCTAGCAGTGTATACAATTGCTGTTGCTTGTTGTCTGTCTTTAATGCTGTTGCCTTTGTTGCAATTGTTGTTATTGTTGCCGAGTGATAATCTGTAAATTGTTCACAGTATGGAAAAGACATTTTAAATAACAGTCACTAGAAAAAAAAAATAAATTCGTTTTGCTTTTACTTCTCCTTTGACTTTGTCGTTTTTTCTTTCGTTTTTCGTTTTTTTACGAAAGAAAACAAATTTTATTTTCCCTTTTGCCATGAATGAAAGAAAAAAAAAATGAATAGAAAAACTATTTGATTGCATGCAACAACAATCATTTAAAAGAAAAACAAACAAAAAATGATTGTCTTTTAAAAAGGTTAAAAACATTTTGTAGTTACATGTTGGCGCTGCAAAAAAATATTCAAATTTGACACACTTGACCCTTTTTATGTTTCATTTTGTTGACGTTGTTGTTGTCATTTTGTATCAAAAAAAAAAAAATTGTCAAATGTTGCATAAAACAAAATGGAAATACAGGAAAACAAATAAAGAAAGGGCATACGATCAGAAGCAACTTTATGTTGCACTAATTCGAATAAATATTCGTTGCATATTCAGGGAGTTTTCCCTGAGTTCTGTTCATACATTCAATTAGGTTTGCAACTATGAAAGTGAAGAGTGTATGGACACAAGATTTGAATTTGTGACAGAAGACAGGGCAATGAAAACCTTGAGACAAGATAAGCGTTCCACATATGGATAGTGTGGCTTAAGAACCAGTTTTCTCTTTAATACGTACCTCGATCTACTAGTCACAAACTGATTGCGCTCTATGAAAAAGACGTTTCATACATAATGAAATTATCCGATATAAGGGCACAATTATCCGCTATAAGGGTATAAGGGTTTTACTAGCTATTGAATTGTCAACATATAAGACTGGCACTTCATGAAATTAATACAGTAAATGCCCTACTCTCTACTTTTATATGTAGTGGTCAAAATACACTTTTAGGCACCGTTCCCTATTTGACTGTTGTATTCCGTTCTTGATCGTCTGTATGTTAGTGATGCAAAAGGTAAGGAAATCATACCGAAGTATTCCCTGCACAGTCTTTAAAAACCAAACCACTTATATGAACTCTTCATCCATCTACTCTTCGTCCATCTACTGCGGCTATTACTTTTTCAGCTTGTAGATATCTCAACCATCACGCTGAATCGCAATTTTTATAAAAACTCAGATTATTACACATACAAAGTGAGGCAAATACTCTGCTAAATGTCTTCTTATAAATCCACAGGTCAATCTCCATTAATAGCATAAGCAGTAGGTTCTAGAATGATAGGGTTGCCAACTATTTTTGCCTAGTAACAGGCCCTCTGGCAAAATATATTGGATTATTGTATGTGGTGCAAAGGTTGTTCATTTAAGCATACTCTTTCGCAGTGTTGGCCGATTAGCCTGCTAAGCTATCGACTATCGACTGGCCATTTATAATTTTATGGGATTTTCCCCGAAAACTCAATACATTTACTTAGTACTTGTTTCTCTTCAAAAGCCCATTTGTTTGTAATCGATTGACCATTCTATTGTTTGTACGAGGAGTAATCTTCTGGTAGTATTATCTTTCCTCTACATTATCTTTTTGTCTTCTAAGAAAATAATCTTTTTTTATTTCTACAGAATGCACGGTATGAGGGGGATTTGAATCTCTTGAATCGCATACACTCTACTGATACATTATGCACCAGTAAAGGACTAACAAACTCTGTGGACAGTCATGTTAATTCTTATTAAATTTAATTGGCCATTACAACACCTTAGTAAGGATTACAATCTAGTTTGTCGCACCACCCATGTTGTGTGTGTTAAATTTTACTCATGAGGGCCTACAGTTTTAAGTCAACAACGAACAATAGATTTAGGAAACCTTTAATGACAGTTTTATTGACACAAAGAAATTTTGGACAGAAGATTGCAGTGAGGATCTTTGTTTTTGTGTGAGATATACGAGCTGAAATATTTTTTTATTGAAGTTTTTAGAGTAAAAGGGTTGCCAAGGAAAACTATATAGGGGCTCTAACGAAATAGGTTTTTTAAAAGAGATCTTTTGCATATATTCCTTCCCGTTGACTATTGTAACGCAGTGTCGTTTGTAATTGCAATTAATTTTATTTCATAAACTTTTCTTTGCTTAAAATTATTAACAATTTTCAACACACAACAACACAACAACAACAACAAGTAACAACATTTTTTGGAATAGTTTTAATAGAAAACTTTTAATCGAGTTCGGCAAGAGATAATTTCAGTAGAAATTTTGTAAAAATTTATTTCAAATTTTTTTTTTTTTTTTGGTTACAAAAACTACAAAAACGGAGAAAAAAAGAATTTCAACACACATCCTCCTCATCAGCATAACATATTTTCACGTACACACCAGCCAACTAAATATTCAACAACAGTTTTAGAGAGAAAAAAAGCAAAAAAAAAGAAGGCAGTAACAGGCATTCGTTAGGAAAACAGTCAAACGTTTTTAAATTGGAGTTTATTTTATAAAAGAATTCAATAACAGAACTTTTGAAATTGCAAGCAAGATTTTACTGTCTTCTATAAGGCCGGCGGCCACTCACTGTATGTATGCCAGTGTACGTACAGGGCTGCTTGGTATCGTATGGATTTCATGAGCATTTTCGTTTTGTTTCGTTTTAGTGGTGAAAACCACACTAATAATCCAAATGCGAGAAAGTTGATTAAGCAAGTTGTTACCCCCTACCCACCACTTGCAACATGCAACTGTTGTAACAACAATAATAACAGCAACAACAACAGCAGAAACAACAAAAAACATTAAACAGTGTTACAACTAGGTTAAACACTGGCCTTCATGGTTTTGTAGCCACAATGAGACACAAATTCGTATTCAAACACACACACACACACACACATGCTCACACATACGTACATATATACAGACTTTCAACAACTTGACCAAAAAAAATTTTTTTTGAGAAAAAGTTTTGTTGAGAAGCTTAAGATTGAACGGCCGGCAGGTTAGTGGGGCATAAACAGTTTTGATAAGAAGTTTCTGTTGTAACGGTACGAAACCATTTTTATGAAAGCTAGGATTAGGATAGGAGCTATGTTCATATGGCAACAATATTTCTGTGGTTATTTGTTGTAAGACACTTCATCCATATTTATTCGCTTGAAAGTTGCACAGCAGCAGCACAAATCCATGCAATTTTTATGAATTTTTTTTTTAGGTTTTTTTAGTTCTCAAAGAAGTATTTGCGGTTTTCCTGGTTTTATTTAAACTTCAAGCTTTTGATTTCGTAAAATTGAAAGGGGGACCACAACATAATTGCAAAGGAAGAGAATTTTTGTTTTTTACAGTAAATTATGATGGAATGGAGTCTGCTAAAGCAAATGATTAGAAACATTATTTCTTAACACATCTACGATACCTGATAGTTTGGCATTACAACCCTTCAGTTAGAGATTATGACGTAACTTCTCACATCACTTATGTCGTGTGTGATAATCTTACCCATGAGTGGCGGTACCTTAAACTTTAGTCAGCTCCGAACAATAGAGTTTTTTGAGAAACTTTTCATGGCAATTTTATTTCACACTCGCATGGTTTTTGGCATAAATCTGATGGGAGAAAAGTCGCAGACGAAATATTTTTTTGTATTTCGTTCGTGTGTGAGTCATGGCCCTACGTTTAATGGAGCCAACACACTAACTACTAGTCTAGCGCATTTTCCACCCCACCTGCGTGCACAAACTCTATCCAATAATTTCTAATTAATTTTCTCTTTCAAGTGCCGGACAATAAGTAGAAGATGTGGAGAGGCCTTGTCTTCTTAAACGTCTTCTAAAGAAGGTTTGTAAGATAGCCGCAGAACTTAAGTGTCTATGTTTAGGCCTAGACTTCTGTTTGTTGTTGTCATCTCTGCGCGGTTCCGTAAAGGGTACAAATTCATCTGGATTCTCTACAGATGGATTTATTTTCTTAATTTCTTTTGCGAATGGCTGAAGGCCATGGCATTTTATTCTTCAAACGTGTGATGCCAATCTAATGTTCGTTCATGTCAATTGTTGTACCAGCTGTTGAAGTTCACCAGTTATGTTGTTACTTTCCAAATCAACGCATATAGCAAATCCCACTGGCCATTAACAACACGATTAATGAATTTCAGAATTTCTTTCAGGCGCTCTGCTTCTTCCGCCTAGGCGTGGGTCTCACTAATCGATGGGCCGGGCTTCCTCAATCTAGTCCTTCCAATGCAAACAAGGTCGTTCTCTTTCGTCGGCTTCCCAAATTTTCGCATCAAATAACCGTCTCGCCGGAGCATCCTCCTCTTTTCGAACGACGTGGGCGCTGGATGTTAATACGCTGCACAATGTCCATGTGTCGTTGATGCGGAAATTATTTGGCAACTCGCATTGGATCGAAGATCTTACGTAGGACTTTTCTTTCAAATACTCTCAAGGTTGTTGCATCACTACTTTATCCAGTGTCCAGGCTGCTACGCCATAAGGAAGAGGAGTTATTGGAAAAATTCATTTCTGAAAATCACCGGCATTCTTAAACAATTGGCGATGTGGTGTACCCTCTCTATAGAGATGTACACCAACAATGCGCGGTCATCCAATATCCCTATTATTTCCATCTTATTTTGAATTGGTCGGTTGTGATCCTAGGACCATAGAGATTATTTACCTGTGACCAATATTAACACGGACAATTTGCTGATAGTGGTTGAGGTATTTACTTTCCATTGCCATTATCTAGCCCACACGCTAGATGGCCAGGTCTCCCGATTTGCAACTTTTTTAAAAAATTTTGTATCATACTTGTTTAGATTCCTATATATATAAAAGTCTACATTGCTCTTCTAAGGAATTCATGCACCTTTCCTAGGGCATCGCATTTCATTAGTACCCACCTGTATATGGATTTTGTTTTGCTTCTTAAATTCTGTTTCTATTCAGGAAGATTTTAAAATATTTTCAGTTTTCCAAATTAAATAAAGAAGAGAGATGGTAACACAGAAAGAGAGGGAGAGGGAGAGACAGAGAGAGAGAGCAACGAGGGGAAAAGCTCATCACGTTAAATAGTTATACTAGATATTGACCTGGCTCTCGTTCGTTCATTCGTTTCTTACCAACCACTCTCAATGAATTGGCGGTCATAGAGTTGTTCTTACTGTGATGATATAACTACCGGTGTTGTTAGTTATTACACTGGGCTACATAAAAAGTAAACAGAAGATACTCTCGCATAGAAAAATTTTTTGTTAGAATTTTTTAAACAAAACAAAGCGGCCTCTTAACAACATAAATTGCTCATCTCCTACAGAGAAGCTTTGCATATTTGTCCGTTAACTTTTGCAGCGCAGTGTTTCTAATTTCTTAATGTGCAATATGAATGGAATTTAAAAAAAAATCAAATGAATTGAATGAATAACTAATGATTGAGTGTGTTTTTGAATACTGTTTTGGATTTTTCTACGCGGTCACATAAATTCTTTGAAACTGATTCATCAAGTGAATTGGCGCTGGCGTTTCGAAATGTTTTTCAAAGAAAATTATAGTTTTTGCATTTTAAATTCGATTTTTATATACAGTAAGTCAAGGTCAGCGGTATAATAAAATTACGTTTCATTTATTGCTTAGGTTTTTGAGTAGCTTTTGAGTTTAAAATCAATTTCTAAGAAAATTGAAAGTTTTATATGCGGAATCTTTACACCTAAAATCAATCAATGAGTTTGCGAGTCGTTAGGGAACACTTGTGACTCTTCTTATTGGCAACTAATTTGAACAATCGACTTTCACATGGTCGTATGGAGACGTATGTTTTACCAGCAAAATTATTTGCCATTGTCTGGAACTAGGAGGTAATCACAGTTGAATGAATGAGAACTTGAAAACCCAGTTATCGAAATTTAAACTATCCATTATCGATATGTTAAACCTGCAGTTACGCAGCTCTCTATTATGAGCTGAAACCAGTGTTTACTTGTCTCTTACACACCAACTGATGATAGTATATGTCTCTAGTCAAGGGTTTGACTGTTTGTATTATCAATAATAGCTTGTCCATCGTTTACAACTACTTCTCGCCGGTTGACGGCGTCATTAGTGGCTCTCTGAAAGATATACGACTAATCCAATCGGTCACAACAGTCTTAAATGTTGTCTTCAAATAAGATGATGCCGGATGGTCTAATGTTATCCTTGCCTGGATAAATAATCACGCATGCTATAACAGACAAGCTCAGTCAGAGATTAAGCTGTTATACACAGATGTTATCAAGGTGTACCGTTATTTTATTTTAAAATTCAACGCATGTATAGTGAGTTACTCACTACAGAGCATGCAAAATTTTTTGGGAAAACTAGCACAACAATTTTTGTATGAAGTCGCCATAGTAGTGTATTGGTATAATTTAGAAGGAGAGGCCACATTTTCCAGCAAAACGAAAATATGAAAAACAATATATCCTGCGGCGACTACCTTTCAGCAGATTTCTGGCAAAAACTCTGAGAGTAAATGGAAAATTGCCATGAAAAGTTTCTCTCAAAAAAATATGTCGTTCGGAATCGACTTTAAACTGTAGGTCCCGCCACTCTTGTATAGAAATTAACACACACATAACATAAGTGGTGTAAGAAGCTAGGTTGTAATCCTGACTAAAGGGTTGTAATGCCCAATTATGTACAGCGAGCGTCAAAAGAAACTGTACACCAACTCAACTTTTATCACTTAAGGAGAGTGCCCGAAAAAATTTGACAATATTTCGGAATATTTTTTTTTTCATTTTTAAAAACTAGCATTGCAAGAATTTTAAATTAAAAATAACGGTAGTTTATGAATGCATATTTTTCTAATGTACAGTTTCTTTTGGCGCTTACTGTATGTATGTTATGTGTATTAAGCTGCCATTCACAGATGTTTATCAAGCTTAAAATTGAGGTACATCGTGCATTGCTAACCATAGAGCAGTTGAACGTTTTCGGGAAACCTAACTGCGCTATGTAGTGGCTGTTCTGGCTGCTTTGTGGTCCCAAGGTGTAATTTCTTCATAGGGGGTTCTAACATAAGAAAACTAGACCATTTTTTCTGAGAATATTTAGAGTTATCAACAGAAAAAATGGTTCCTGTATAGGAACTGATTAAATAGTTTTGCTGATGGGCTGTATTAGCTAATGTTCAGTCATTTTATTGCTAAATAGGCCTCTATATGTTATCAGAAAGGGCCGATGACCCAAAAAGTTTCTTGATCTATAGGTCTGAGCAAGATTAATGTCTCGATCCAAAATTATTGGCTGATTTAAAGCCTTTCATGCCATCAAACCCTGGGGTAATAGCCTAATAAATAGGCCTTTAATTAATAAACGAAAAAGAATGAGAACTTTTTCATTCATTTTATGATTATGATGATGAACACCTACCACACCCCCAAAACCGCGCTTTAGTTTCAAACACAATACTGCTACTGTGTATGGCCTCAAACATTGTGTACAAACCGCATAAAGCTTTCTATGTCTTTCTGCCTATCACACCAGAGGTGTTGCCAATGCAACAGACATAAATAAGTCGTTTTTACAATGCTATGGCAAAATGCTGTTACAATTTATTACGTTTCGTTCCCCGATTGGACAATTCTAATGATGACATTATTTTGTGAACAATAAACAGACAGAAAACCCCATCATAATTCTCTTTCACTCTCCCGCTTTTGTCTTGTGGGGGGGGGTCTTAAATAAGCCATAATGTTGCCAATTGTTTTCACAATCGAATCGCAATGGAAATGGAAATGTTACCAAAAAAGAAATACGAAAACGTAGCCAAAAGGCATGAAAAGAAACAACGAAACGATCGATAAGGATGCAGTAGCGTTCGATTTGACATTTTAAATTGAAACCAAAAAAAAAAAAAAAAAAAAACGTTTGCAACATTACACTCACAGCCAACAAAAGCAAGCAAGCAAGCAAGATTGGGATACACATTGCAAGAGAGTATGTCGTTTCCAGAGAAGGAATAAACATTTTAGTGCCACAACATCGAAATTCACATAAATTTTTGCTACACTTCTGCAACATGAAAGCTCATAAAAAAAAACAGCAACAACAACAACAACAACAACAAACAACAATAATAACTATAAAAATTATTGTTATTGTTGTTGTCTTTTCTTTTTTAGATTGTTGTACCAATCAGGAATTGTTGCAAGTTGCTTGCTTTTTTTGCTACTCTTGATGTCAGATTTTGATCACCATCACCAGAAAAAAAAAAACAAAAAACCAACAAAAAGAAAGTCATCGTTAAACGTTACCACATTAACGTTGTCGTCTTCATTGTATTTGTCGTTGATGTCGCCTTCAACATTATCATCTTCATCTTCAACGCTGCTATACTGGAGAAAGAGTATTTAGTCATAGACGTCGATGTCATTGTTGGGCTTTCGGACTGTTAAAGACGTTGATACTGTTGCCAGTTGACAGCGAAGTGATATTTTGTTTTAA